>ML258286.1:90574-127501 GCA_005239495.1 Nicotiana undulata | reverse complement strand
GCTTAATGGGGGGGAGGGGGTAGGGGGGTTATTGGAACAATTATATAGGAGGAGTTTAGTGGGGTTCCCAGCCGTCCGATTGATTTTGATCAACGGTTGGGATGGCTTCAAGGAAAAACGGGGTCATTTTGGTTACTTGGTGGGGCAGGCCGGGTGAGGGGTCTGGGCTGGGTCATTTGGGTAGTGTAGAGAATGAATTGGGCCTGGGTCCTTCTTGGCCCAGGTCTGATTTTAGCACTCTAGGCTAAATTTGAACTTAATTACTTTAATTAAAATCAAATCTAATTAAATTCAAAAATATAATAATTAATTTGATCTCATTTTTGTCTAATTATAGACTAATTAAGAATAAAATAATTAATTTAATACTCCTAATTAAGTCCATGATTTGTTGGATAAAATGACTAATTTTAGTAATTTAGTTATCAAAACTACATTACATCAAATAATCGTCATTCGTTCGTTATTCAATTAGTTACAAATATTAAATTCGTAATTTCTTGATGCAATTTTAATAATTTTAAAAGATGAATTATGGATATGGAAATGCAAACAATTCACAATTAATCAATAAAAATAAACAAAAATTCATATAATCAATTGATTTATTGAGATTATTTATAGGATGATATGGCGAGCAAAAATCACGCTCACACAAGTGATATTTAGTAATAGTAGGCTTACCTAGTCCTTAAGACTAGGTGTCGTTACAATACCCAACGAAGGGAAAATTGTGTCGTGATAAGCTGGTATCAGAGCTCTAGCTTCATTGGTGCTACGAGTCTATCACGACCCAATTTCGGAGTCGTGATGGCGCCTGTTGTGAAACCAGGCCAGCCACCTATTGTAATTAGTCTTGAACCGTTTCTTAAGTAAATTACCATTTTTCAAATGCCTGAAGTTAAATATACTAAAGATTTGTATTTAAAAGAAGCTTATGAAACCAAAAACCCAAAATCCACAACTCCCGGATCCGGTGTCACACAGTCATGAGCTGCTAATACATAATACAATCCGAACAGAAAAGACCAACATAGTCTGAAAGTAAATACGATAGGTAGAAGAGAAAGAGATGACGAGATCACGGTCGCCAGCTGCTACCTCGTCAACTCTGATGAAACTGCTGCTACTCACTGCCCAGAGCTGCATGTCGGTGTACCTGGATCTGCACACAAGGTGCAGGGGGTAACGTGAGTACACCAACTCAGTAGTAACGAAAACAAACTACGGGCTGAGAGGTAGTGACGGACTAAACTTCCGATAATTTTGTACAACAGTATATAACTTGGACATGACAGTAATATATCAGAAAATAAACAAGATGCATCAATTTATGTCTGTAGCCTGCATGCCTGCATGAATTCATACAGAATCAATAATGATGTGTACTCTGTAATCAAACTCTCATAAGGTGGTCCACTCAGTACTAGAATCTGGCCTTCCGGCCCAGGGAAAGTCCATCCCGTATATTACATAACACAAGTGACACGATCACTAGTACTGAGGAAAAAGGCCGATACAGCCTCACGGAGAAGATCCATCTACGGAACATAAGCACCACGGAGAAGGTCCATATCCGGAACATATCATTCGGACAAGATCCATGTCTAGGGAAGATCCATCCCTCAATATTTGTGCTCTCACTGGGGGTGTAAAGACTATGGAGGGGCTCCTATAAGCCCAAGAGCTATATCAAGCCAACGAAGGCATGATTCAATGATCATTGTGGTGTGCAGTCCAATCTCATAAATGTCTCAATACCAGTCTCTCGTCCTCACTTAGTCAATACCTTTTCCAGTCTCACTCATATGGCTCACAGATGTATAAATTAGCCCAAACAATGATAAATATGCATGTAATTAACAATTTCTGAGACTGAGGCATGACAATATACTATAACAGGACTGAGTACATGGAAACAGTAATCATAAACAGAGACAGCAATAAGCAACCGTGAACATATCGGCGTAAAGCCTTAACATTTATACTTAGCATGATTCTATTACGTTCAAGGTAAACACAACCTTCACAGTACCAATATCAACCTGAGATATTAGGCAGTGCCGTGGTGTGAGCCAGGCTACAAATATCCGGTGTACGCTCGCATGCCCGTCACTTGGCAAGTGCGTCACCTTAGTCAACATCAAATATCAAACAGTTTGGGATTTCGAACCCTCAGTCCCAAGTTTGGAAGCGTTACTTACCTCAAAACTGGCTAATATACTACTCCGCAGTGCCCTTGCCTCTAAATTCGGCCTTCGAATGCTCCAAATCTACCAATAATCAGATGAATATCATCACAATATTCTAAGGAACTAATCCCAATCGAAATTTATCAAAAATACTCAAAAATCCCGAAATTGGTCAAACCCGACCCCCGGACCCACGTCTTAGAATCCAGAAAAATTTACAAACTGAAATCCTTATCTTCCCCCGAATCAAATTTACCAAAGTCCGACACCAAATATTCCTTCAAATCATCACAAGAATTTCCCAACTTTTCTTCCCATTTTCCCCAAATTTCTACTTTGATTCCACAAATTTCATGGTAATAATCAATACTAGTTCGTGAAATTAGACCAACAGTGATTAAGGAACACTTTCCACAAGGCTCCCACTGAAAATATCTGCAAAATCTCCCTTCTCCCGAGCTCTCTAATGGAGTTTTGAAAAATGGCTAAAAACCCTCGTTTTGAAACTTAACTTAAACGTTCTGCCCAGGCTTTCCGCACCTGCGGTCCCGCACCTGCGCTCAGGGGGACCGCACCTGCGGAAAATCCCAAGGACCTCAACTTCCGCACCTGCGATCGACCTCCCGCACCTGCGGTCTCGCAGGTGCGGCAATTACCTCGCGCCTGCGGCTTCGCAGGTGTGACAAATTCCTCGCACTTGCAGACCACTCCCCACTCAGCCAAATCTCGCACCTGCGGAACCGCACCTGCGGCTCGCTTTCCGCAGGTGCAAAAACACTAGCAACAGCAACCTGCAGAATCACCAAAGTCACTCCAAACTTCCCGTTAACCACCCAAAACCATCCCGAGCCTCTTGGGACCCCAACCAAAAATACCGACGCATCATGTATGACCATTCAAACTTATCCAAACCTTCGAACACGAAAAACAACGTCAGAACTCCAAAAACTCATCGAATTCATGCTTATGAACATTGAAATTTCTAAATTCCACCAACGATGGCGAAACTACCCAATACAACTCTAATTAACCTGAAAATTTACAGAAACATCCAAAATGACATTATGAACTCGTTCCAACTGTCGAAATTCCATTCCGACCTCGATATCCTATTTTTCACTGCCGACCGAAAATCGCCAAAATTAACTTTCACCAATTCAAGCCTAATTCTACACCAGACATCACAAAAATATTTCGGACATGCTCATAAGTCCCAAGTCATCTAAAGAAGCTATCCGAGCTATCAAATCCGCATTCTGAGGTCATTTACCAATAAGTCATCTCCGAGTTGACTTTTCCAACTCGAAGGCTACTTTTAGAGACTAAGTGACTCAATTCCTTCTATAACCACTAGAAACCCGAGCTAATAAATTCTAACTCATCATGAACAATCTAACCAATCTACAACAGTGCAGAAATAGAGAAAATAATGCATGTTCTACGTAACGACCGACCGGGTTGTTACAGAGTCATAAGCGAGTCTAGTAAAGTCTTGCGGATCGGTACTAAGACGTCTGTACTTATCTTCAAGCGGCTACGAAACTATTAGAATAAATTCACTTCCTTCAGTCCTATCGTGGGAGTTTATTGATCTTGAAACTTGAAAAATTATCATTCCATTCTCTCAGATGGTGATGACACGAGCTGCAGATCTTGATGATATTACCCCCGGAGCAGGTGTCGCCAAGGGAAGAGGTAAAGACAGACGAGGGGCATGTGCTGCAACTAGATCACCTACCAGAGCAGCTAGATCACCTACCAGAGCAGCAGTTTAGGAGTCGCCAATAGTCCCAGTTGGGGGCAGGTACCGGAGGGCTTTCTTTTACCCCCGGACTTCAGGAGACTTTAGCATAGTTCCTGAGCATGTTTGGTACATTGGCTCAGGCGGGGTTGATTCCGGTTGCACCAACTACCTCACAGACCGAGGAAGGATTTCAGACTCCCGCCGCCCACACTCCAGAGCAACGAGATCATGTTGGTCAGGTTCCAGGTGTCATGGTAGCACAACCTGTGGTCCCAGTTCAACCCGTGGTTAGGGCAGCGACATTTGAGGAAGAACAACTTATACTTGAGAGGTACAAGAAGTACCACCTTCCTACCTTTAGTGGATTGGCGACATATGATGCCCAGGGTTTCCTGGAGGAGTGTCACCGCATTCTTTGTACTATGGGTATTGTGGAGACGAGCGAGGTTGCTTTTGTCACATTTCAGCTCAGGGGAGCGGCTTATCGGTGGTGGCGGGCATATGAGTTGGGTAGCCCGGCCGAGTCAGCTTCACTTACATGGGGTCAGTTTTCAGAGATGTTCTTGAGATAGTTTGTACCTCAGTCCCTCCGAGATGCATGGCGCGCGGAGTTTGAGCAGCTGCACCAGGGAACTATGTTAGTATCCTAGTACGCCGTCAGATTCAGTGATTTGGCCAAACATGCACCTACTTTGGTCGCTACAGTTAGAAAGCGAGTTAGTAGATTTATTGAGGTGCTCAGGCATGATATTCGGTTCAGCATGGATCGGGAGTTAGATTCGGATGTCTCATTTCAGCAGGTGGTAGGGATTGATCGCCGAGTTGAGGGCATGTGGGATCGTGAAAGAGATGACAGGTGGGACTATGAGAGGGGTGACATGCGGGGCTATGAGAGGGAGGACAAACGAGGGCAGGAGAGAGGGTACAGAGAGGCGAGGAGGCCTCGTAGGCCAGAGAGATCTGTTGGTCCGTATTTTGGAGGCAGGGTATGGCATGGTAGAGGTTTTGTGGGCCAGCCAGTCACTTTTGGCTTCTCCCAGTGTTTCAGGTGCTCATGGGTCTCAAAGTACTCGTACTGCACAATTTCCACAGCCACTCCAAGAGAGAGGTTGCTTTGAGTGTAAAGATATTAGCCACATGGTGAGAGATTGTCCCAGGCTTCGGGCAGGTGTGTCACAACGGGATATTCAGGCGAGTAGGGGGCGCCCAAGAGGGGGAGGCCCGGCCCATTGACGTGTTTCATATAGTAGGCTGGAGACCGCTGTGCCAGATGTTGTCATACATATATGTTTTGATTTGTTACAGAGGAGCACCATTTGTATATTTGTTTCGGTTCTTCTTGTAGAGACGAGTTCCCTTATTTGTTGCTCCACTTATGGGTGAGTTTCATGATTAGCACTCTGTTTATGTGTTTCCCTGATGAGAGATTCTATGAGTGGTAGCCCGTGTCTATCATTTGTTTTTATTCATCATTGAGAGTGGTGAGACTAGAGATGAGTCCTTGTTGTTCATCATGGTAGACTTGATGTGATTTTTCCTGAGTATTTTGGTTACTAGTTGCGATTTGATACTCTACCAGGGTGAGAGTTCAGTGAGTGTTGTGATCTTATTGGCAGAGATGAGTTAGTGGAAGATTTCAACTAGTATGATATATATTCGATATGTGATTTATAGTTGAGGGCGAGACCCTCGTGATCTCTTGTGATTTGATATGTTTGAACCGGTCTGAGTACCGCGATGGAAGTTATATATGGATGGGATTCTTGTGATTTGTTCATATACTTTACTTCTTTACTTGTTATATTGTTTTTGTAGGGTAGTATTGATAGAGAGTTGTGCATGTCGGGCTTGTTTGATAGTTTCCTTACGTGTTTCTCTTTTCATATTCAGTCATTTTCGTTCTGTGCTTCTTGAGTTTAGCTTGCGGATGTGTACCCAGGGGTGTTAGTTGTGGCTTGGTGATTTGGGTGTCTAATTTAAGAGGTCGTCACGTTTCTTGCATCATTATCAGTGTTATGGAGGTTTGAAACAGAGTTCCTTCAGATATGAGGCTAATTGTCAGTGCTAGGTTGATTTCGGGCAACTGTTGTGATAAGAAGTGTTACTATAAGCCTATGTGTGGTGTGTATATTGTGTGGTCATACCTTGAAGGTGTATACATGAGTTGATGCAGCTGGTTGAGGCTGATACCGGATATGGATTTAGAATCGGGCCTTTTGGGAATGAATAGAAGGTGAGAAATTGAGGTATGAGGCTTCTTGGTGGTGGTAGGAAGGCTAAATTGCAGTTGAGATGGTGTCGTCAGGCTTATGTAGATTAGGGTGACGTGGGATCACCCGCGAGTATATTTTGGAAGTGTGCATTCAGTGATTTGAAGACTTCGAGGGGAATCTTGGCATGTTCGAGGACGAACGTTTGTTTAAGAGAGGGAGAATGTAACGACCCGGCAGGTCGTTTTGACAATTTTAGCTCCGTTCGGCTGCGTAAGGTCTTGAACAACTTCATATTATGTATATCGACTTGCGTGCATGGTTGAATTCAGTTACCGAATCATTTGGAGTCGAATTGGAAGAAAGATTTTTATTTTTGGAAGCTTAAGTAGTGAGAATTTGGCTGGTATGTGACTTTTATGTAAACGACTCCGGAATGAGTTTTGGATAATGTCAACAGATCCGTATGGTTATTTTGGACTTAGGCGCGCGTTCGGATTTGGATTTGGAGGTCCGTAGGGTAATTTGAGGCATTTCGGCGAAAGTTGGAAAAGTTGAAGTTTAAAAAATGGAGAATATTGACCAATAGTTGACTTTTAGGATATCAGGGCCGAAATGCGATTCCGAGAGTTGAAACAACTCCGTGATGTTATTTGGGACTTGTCCGCAAAATTTGGCGTCATTCCGGGTTGAATTGATAGGTTTCGACACGAGTTTTAGGAGTTGGAAGATTTAAAAGTTCATAAGCTCGATTCATGGTCCGATTTGTAGTTTCGTCATGGTTTGATGTGATTTTAGACCTTGAGCGGGTCCGTATTAGGTTATAGAACTTGTTGGTATGTTCAGACGGGGTCCTAGGGGGCTCGGGTGTGTTTTGGACGAGTTTCAAATGGTTTTCATAGTTTAGGACAGGTCTGGTTCTGGTGTCTCGCACCTGCGACACCTTGAGACGCAGGTGCGGCTCCGCTTCTGCATGAGCATGGTCTCTTCTAGGAGCTAGACTGCTTCTGCGGATGCTAGCACGCAGGTGCGAGGTCGCTTCTGCGGTCCTGTGATCGCATCTGCGAAGGAGTCCGCTTCTGCGGTCCTGTCATCGCTTCTGCGGCACCGCTGGTGCGGCTATTTTTCACCCAGATGCGGACCTGGTTATGGTAAGTCAAGTTCACAAATGCGAACGTCTGCCCTAAATGCGATGGCGCAGATGCGCCTCTTCGTTCGCAGATGCGGAGGCCTTGGGCAGATTCAAATAAGCGAGGGTTGGCCATTTTTCTTCATATTTTGAGTTTTGGATTCCGGATTTGGGAGCTATTTTTGGGGGTTTTCAAGCTAATCGAGTGGGTAAGAGTTCTTCACTGAGAATTGAATATATTCCATGATTTTATCTTTGTTTTTGTCATTTAATTTGTGTTTTGAGTTGAAAAAAATGTTGGTTTTTGAAGAAAATTTCTAAAATGAGAAATCATGATTTGAGGGACGAAATTATATCGGAATTTGGTAATTTTTGTATGGTAGAACTCATATTGGAATGGATGTTCGGATTTTGTAAATTTGTCGGGTTCCGAGGTGCGGGCCTGGGGCCGAGTTTTGGGTCAATTTTTGGATTTTGTTAAAGATTTAGACTTTATGATCCAGAATAGTTTCTTGTGTGTTTTATTTATGTTATGAAGTCATTTTGGTTAGATTTAGCCGTCTGGAGGTCTTTTCACCCGAGAAGTTCAATTTTAGAGTATCAGTTTGTCGTCTTTGAAGTAAGTATCTTACCTAAACTTGTGGGGGGGAACTACCCCTTAGGATTTGAGTCTTCTATGTTGATTGTAGTCTGTGTACGCGAGGTGACGAGTGCGTGCTCGGACTTATTTGTGTAAAATTTGCCTTTTAGGAATCTTAGGTCCTTATATTCACTTAGTATGAATTTGTTCTTGATATGACTAAGTTCCTAATTTCTAGTTTCATCTTTACTTGCTTAAATTAGAATTTTCTTGCTTGTTGATTCACTCTTATTGCCTATTTGACTCCTAATTGACTAAACTGGAGATTTCATCCCTTTTACTTTCATGTTATATCTTCATAACTGCTTATCTCTATTTGTAATTTTCATCACCACGTTATAATTGTTTAGTCTTAATTAAAGTTGTGGTTACCTTCCTGCTGCTTACCCTTAAGTGAAATTGTTGAATATCCTCGACATTTGCTCAACCTTAAAGGTAGTTCAGATATATTATATCTTAGTTTACTTTCCCTTATTTGGAATTACTGGATTCATGTTAATTTCTTGTTGTCGAACCGTGCAATTGGGTACGACTGTTGCATGCCATTTTCTTCCTTGTTGAGCTGTCTTTATTATGCTTATTCTTGTGAACTAGCCTTGCCTTTTCTTGTGATCGGAGGTTCTTGAGTTGATGTATTTACCGTATCTTGTATTATTTTCATTGTTGTTGTTATGCTTGTTGTGGTGATGCACGAGGTTTCTGCCATGCGATTGTTGATATGGGGATTTGCACGAGGTTTCTGCCGTGCCATGTTTTCTATTGATATTGCACATGCAGTGTGACAAGCCGGGATATGTATATGTGGGTTGCGCATGTGGCGAGACAAGGTGGGAACATTGTTGTGCGCATGTGGCGAGACAAGGCAAGCATTCACGTTACTATTGCACACGTGGCGAGACAAGGTGGGCTGTGTCTGGGATTGTTTGTGATACTAGTGTTGGACTGTGGGCATTCTTTGTTGTTGATATTGTGTAATGGTACACTTACTATGTGAGTTTATTCGTGTGAAAATTGTGAGAAAATATTGTACGTGTTGCCCGTTTTCTTTCCTTATACTTATTGGTTGTTGAATTATGTTGGGACACATGCACAAGCATACACGCAGTTAACCACTATTATCAAATTAAGGGTTCCTTGTTTTTGTCAATTATAGATACTCTTGTTGTACTTACCATATATGTGGGAATGACCCCAATTGGCACGCGAGTCGTCCCTGCAGTTATTATCTGAAATAAGGGCACAAGATGCCGATGTTAGGGTTCAAATACTGGGACCCATGAGTGGTGATTTGTCCGAGATTCGGTACCTCGTGGAGTTGACTAAGAACTTGATGTAAAAGTAATTGAAATTGTTTAGTTATTACTTGTCCTTGTTGTATATTTATATTCTGGATTTAGTTGTGTTCCATATACTCTTTCGTGTTACTTTTACGGTTTTTCCGTTGTTACTTGTTATTCCTTTCCTTATTGAATTTACTTACTGTTAGCCATATTGTGAAAACCTTATGTAAATATCATAATATGTTGTCCTATATTTATACTTGTTCAGCTCTTAGATCAGTGGGTGTCTTGACTAGTCCTCGTCACTACTTCACCGAGATACTTTCTGGGCACCGTTGTGGTGTTCTCATGCTACACTTCTGTACATTTTGTGCAGATTCCAGGTTTTGCGTAGCCGGTAGATCGATAGCTAGCAGCTTGATTGCTGTTGTGGAGACTCAAGGTAAAATCGCTACAGTGTTAGCGGGTTCGGAGTCACCGTCTTGGTTTTGTTCATACACTGTTGTACTTATTTCTGAACAGTGGTATTTAGGAGTTAAGGTGTAAACTTTTGTAAAGCTTATGACTTGTACTTACCGGGTTTTGGGAAGATGTGTAATGTATGGAGATTTATTTCAGAAAGCATTCAGATGTTTGATATTATGATTGATATTCATTAATATTAGGCTTACCTAGTCCATAAGACTAGGTGTCATCACGATACCCAACAGAGGGAGAATTGGATCGTGACACAAGGCAAAGGCTCTATAGGAGGGAGACAAAGAATTATAGGAGACAAAATAAGATAAAGGATGTTTGGTGGTGCAACATCTGACTTCTTTTCTATGAGCAATAGGAAAATTTAACTCATTGGGAAATGTAGATAACTCACCAATAGAAGAAGGTTCAGCTTCGGCAGATTGCATGATGACTTCTTCTACGTTATTTCTCCTTGAGTAAGTTTTCAAATCAGGCCTATCTAAACGCCAAATAGTCTCCCCATGAATTCTTTCTCCAATTTCATTTTCCCTGGTGGTAGTGGCAATAGTTTTAATAGTGGAACTTGGGAGAATCATCTCTTCCTCTTTATAGCTCTCCCCCTGAAGAGGTGATGGTGTAATACTGAAACAGGGCTCAGATTCTCGAAAGGTAACATCCATGTTAACGAAGTATCTCCTGGAGGGAGGATGATAGCATTTGTACCCTTTATGTGTTGGAGAATACCCAATAAAGACACACTTAAGAGCTCTAGGATAAAGTTTCCTAGAGTTTCTAGTGTGAACAAAGCATAAACAACCAAATACCTTTGGAAGAACAATATAACCATTCTTACCCTTTAAAGTTTGCAAAGGACTCTGGAAATTGAGGGTTTTAAGTGGCATTCTATTGATGAGATAGGAAAATACTAGAATGACATATCCCCAATAATGTTTTGGTAGATTCATGGCTAACATAAGACATCTAGACACTTCTAACAAATGCCTATTTTTTCTTTCAGCAACCCCATTTTATGCACTAGTATAAGGATAATTGGTTCGATGGATTATCCCTTAAGACTCCAAATAAGCACCAAATTTTTTATCCATGTATTATGTGCCATTGTCAGTTCGTTAGATTTTTATCTTAGCCTCAAATTGAGTTCTAATCAACTTATAAAAATACTGAAAATGAGAGAAAACTTCACTTTTGGCCTTTAACAAATACACCCAAGTCATCCTAGTTCAACAATCAATAAAGGTAATAAACCATCGACTACCAGACAAAGAAACTATTTGAGTAGGACCCCATACATCAGAATGAATAGGCGAAAAAAGAGTTGTATTTTTATTATCACTTAAAGGATAAGAGTTTCTAGTATGCTTGGAAAATTCACAAGCATCACAAAACAAAGATTCAAACTCAGTTCTAGAAAAAAAAACTAGGACATAACTTCTTTAAAGTAAAAAATGATGGGTGCCCCAATCGTCTATGCCACTATATTATTTCTTGGTTGATATCCTTATTTCCTCCAAAATAGGCCCGAACAAGGTCTCGAGTTCCGTCAATCCAATATAAGTCATCATGCAATCTACCACTGCCAATCCTCTTCCTTGTTTGAAGATCCTAAAAAACACAATGATGAGGAAAGAACTCGACACTAAAATTTAATTTTTTGGTGATGGTGCTAACAGATAACAGGTTAACAGGAAGTTCAGGCATATGTAGGACAGATGATAATGTAATATCAGGTGTACATACAACAGAACCTGTTCCAGAGATAGGAGTTAGGGAGTCATTGGCTATTTTGACATAATCCCCTTTGGGACTAGGAGAATAGTTTTGAAAGCCTTTAGAGGGGACTGTCATATGTATATTCGCACCAAAATCAATAATCCAAAAATTAAGGTGAGCATTAAAGAAAATACCTGACTGCACGTAATTGGAAGTAGCAACATTAGAAGATTCAAGTTTATTCAGGAGACGACGAAGATGTTGAACTTCATCCAAAGATAATGCTTCTCCAAGAGCAGTTTCCTTGGATGTCTCAATATTTTCTGCAATATTAGCGTGACCCCTTGATGGACCTACACGTTTTCCTCCACGACCTCTAGTTGGTCTACCATGTAGTTTCCAACATGTCTCCTTTGTATGCCTTGGCTTTCCATAATAATCACAGTGCATGTGATCTTTATCAGAAGTGAATGATTTTGGTTGCTCATGAGACACAGTTAACCCAGACTTCTCCATTGGTGCTGAATAAAGCATGACCCCTCTTCGGGTCTCTTCCTGTTGAGCATAAGAATATGCATCCTTAAGAGAAGAAAAAGGAATTTTATCGAGAACTTGAACCCTGATCTGATCATATTCTTGGTTCATACCGGCCAGAAAATCATAGACCCTTTCTTTTTCAACCAATTGTTGAAAGAGAACCGCATCATCAGTACACTTTGCTTGGAGATACTGATAATAGTCACTCTTCTGCCACAACCTACTTAACTCAGAATAGTAATCAGTGATAGTCAATTCACGTTTCTTAGTTGCATGGATTTTATTTCGAATTTAAAAATTCTGGGCATCATTTCCCTTGCCAGAGTAAGTTCACTTAGTTGAATTCTAATTTTTTTCAGCAGTATCAAGCAATAAATATTGTTTGGAAATTCGAGGGTGCATTGATTAAATAACCATGTCATAACAAGGCAATTATCAGAATCCCATTGGCTATAACAAACATTAGTCACAACATGTGCTTTCTTTTCTCCAGTTTTATAACCAAGCAGCTTTCTAGACTTAATAAAAAGCAAACAAGATCTTGACCAAGCAAGATAAGTACCAACCCCTTCCAATTTTACCGCACTAATTTGTGAAATACCATGTGAAACAATATTGTCTACAGAATTGCAAACTATTGCCTTTGAATCTCCCATAATTTCAAAAAATAAAAATCTGCTGAATCAAGGAGTAGTGAACCTGATTACTCTCTAGAGAAGAAAAAATGGGAGATCTGGCTGGAAAAAAAAGGTTCTAATACGTTGGAATTGTACCTCTGCTGCTCTAAAAATTGATGAACCTAATAAGGTAGGCTCGAAATGTGTCGGCGACACCCACGTGGAAAAACTCGACCTTTTTTATACAAAAGGAACCCTAGCGTTGCAGAGGGAGATAACTCACCTCAAAAAGGCGACAATGGCTCTGATACCATGATGAATTTGAGAAGAAGAAAATGCTTCTTTGTATATTTTAATATTTGTACAAACTATGGACTAGGATATTTATACAATCAGTCCTATCTCTAATTTAGGAAAAGCAATTAAAGACAATAATGCTAATTACAATCAAATAAAATAAAATCCCTATAATTAAGCTAATCAAATCACTATAATTAAGCTAATCAAATATCCAATAAAGGTAAAATAATAATCTGGCCAAAATTACTATCCAAGTTCTTGCGTTAATTTACGCAAGTGTATGTTTCAAAGTTACTATTTGGATTTTATCCTTATTTTCAAAATAAAACAATTGTGCAAACATAACCTTTAAAAAAATTACCCTATTATACAACCTTAGGCTTCGGTCTAACGTTTGCTCATATATTGATCAACCGTACAAACAAAATATTAAATTGTCATCCTAAGTTTGTAATAACTTATAAAAATTTCAGACTGTCGCTGACGTTTCTCATAAGACTTTTAATTTGTTCCAAGCGAATCTTTAGATCATGGTTTAAAAAGTTCATAAGTTGCAAAGAAATAAAAAAAGTGGTCATCTCTAGATAATTGTCCCAAAAGGGACAATAACAAATTTTTCTGAAGTTCCTGCATCCACTATTCCACTTTTCTTTCACTACATGAATCATTTTTCATTCATTTTCTTCGAAACCCCAAAATTTCAGAGAGAACACTCTCTTATTCGAGAATTTAGTTATGTGAAACAAGAACTTTACAAGAGTGTAAGTGTCTGATTTTAAAATACTGATATATTTGCAACTGCTTCATATTACAAGGGTATTTTGTGCAATTTACCGTAAATGTTATTACACACAATAACAAAGTAATATTACTAACGAACAACACTTGCATCCAAATACAATCGCTAATAAATGTTATTTAATACAACATACAATAACTATTAATATTGTCAATGAACAATACTAAAAATAGAAAGGGAGGGCGAGAAGAATTACATTACACATTTTGTTTCACTGTGAAGTGAAAATTTAGAGGAATGTTCCACGAATTCTGCCATTATAGAACTATAGTGTTAATTTATGAAATCTAAGCTAAGCAGATCGAGTAACATGCAGACTTGATGATCTTCATAGCTAATTAGGGCACAGATTATGTGAGAAGGGGAGAAGAAGGGAGTGAGGGAGAAGGGATCGTGTATTAGACATAAATGAATTGTGTTGTTTTACATTTTGCCACTCTATAGTACTTTTATTACAAACTCTAACTGCCTTAACTAATTGTCCCTACTAACTTTCCTAAACTGCTTAATGACCCCTAACTACCCAAGGCTACATTATTGCACTTCAATACTCCCCTCAAGATGGAGAGTGGAAGACATCTAACATTCCCAGCTTGGACAACAACAGATGATGTTGAGCAGCTCCCAAAACTTTGGTCATTAAATCTGCCAACTAATGTTTTATGGATACATAATAAGTGGTGATGAGCCCCGTCTTGATCTTTTTCCTTACAAAATTACAATCAATCTCACTGTGCTTGGTTCTCTCGTGAAACATGGGATTGGATCATATTTGCAAAGAAACTTTGTTGTCACAATGTAAATGCACTGGTTTGATCATATTGTTACCTAGTTCTTCCAGCAATCCAACCATCCATATTGCGGTTGCAACTGTTGCAACCATGCTTCTATATTTTGCTTCTGCTGAGCTTCTGCTGATTGTTTGCTGCTTCTTGGACTTCGAGGATAGCAAGGAGTCTCCTAGTTTTACAATGTACCATGTGGTCAACCTTTTAGTATTTGGGCAAGCTGCCCAATTTGAGTCGCAAAACACTGTTAGGTTGTGTGTCTCACCTTTCTTTAGCAATATACCTAAGCCTAGAGATCCCTTGATGTATCTCACCACTCTCAAAGTTGTATCCATATGTGATTGTTTAGGATTCTGCATAAATTGAATCAACACTTGCGCATCAAAACTTATATCTGGTCTTGTAATGGTCAAATAAAGCAGCTTTCCTATCAAGTTTTGGTAGCTTCTAGCATACTTCAATAGCTTATCTCTTGTGTCCCCAACATGGTTGTCATAGTCCACAATAGTCAGCTTATGATTGAGTTCCATTAGAGTTGCAACTGGCTTGCAACCACTAAAACCTGCCTCTGAAATAAGCTCTATGTCATATTTCCTCTAGTTAATACAATTCCTCCTTGTGATCTTAAGACCTCTATTCCAAGAAAGTGTATAAGTTCCCCCAAATCTTTTACTCTGAAATTGTGGTGAAGAGTCTGCTTGACTTCTGCAATCATACTGTGAGAATTCCCAATTATCAACAAATCATCCACATACACTAGGATGATCACAATGTTTTTGCCACTTTTCATGGTAAAGAGAGAATGATCATATGAGCTCTGAGAGTATCCAGCTTCCAGCAAAGCATTTATAAGCTTAATGTTCCATTTCCTCAAGGCTTGTTTCAAACCATAGTGGGATTTCAACAATCGACACACCTTATACTCTCCCTGTTTGTGAAATCCCAGAGATAAATCCATATAGACTTGTTCAGTGAGGTCATCTTGGAGGAATACATTGTTGACATCCATTTGAAATAAAGGCCAACCCTTGAAAGCAACAACACTGATAACTATTCTCACTGTAGCCATTTTAGCTACAGGTGAGAAAGTCTCGTGATAATCCAATCCAGCTTGTTGTGTTTAACCTTTAGCCACCAATCTAGCTTTAAACATGTCCACCTCTCCATTTGCCTTGTAATTTATTTTGTAGACCCATTTGGAGCCTATGGCTTTCTTCCCAATGGGAAGGTCGACAATTTCCCACGTGTGATTGTCTTCTAGTACTTGTATCTCTCATTCCATTGCTTTTATCCACTATAGATCCCGTGCTGCTTCTTTGAAGGATCTAGGTTCCACTAGTACTGAGAAAGCTTGTAAATAGACTTGATATGTTGCGGGAAGATGATCATATCTAACATGATTTGAGATTGGAAACCTACAGTTGCTAGACAACTTTGTAGAAGTCATATAGTCTTTCATCCATACGGGGGGATTTGTCTTTCTGGGTTCTCTTAAAGTTGGTTGTGTAGGTAAGTCAGTTGCAGTTGGTGAAGATACTAGCTCAACTGGTGGAATCTCTCATAAAACTTCACCTAATGTTGAACCTCGAGTGTTTGGTAGGTTCAACTGCTCAAGTGTTGTATAGACTGGCTCTACTTCTTCAGATTCATTATCACATGCAAGGGAATCAATGTTATCTTGATTCATAGGTAAAGTGGTGTCTTCTTGACTTACAGTTTGTATAAGTGGTGAGCTAGGAATGTGTTCTTCTGCTGAAATGGGTTGTTGAAGAAACATGTCATCTGCTTCAACTCTTGCATCCTTGAAAGGGAATTTTCCTTCTTGAAATACTACATCTCTGCTTACAAAAAGAGATTTTTTTTCAAGATCATATAGTTTATATCCCTTTTGTGTTTCTGAGTAGCCAATGAGCATTGCCTTCATAGCTCTGGGTGGAAACTTATCTCCATTGGGCAAGGTTGTTTCATGGCATTGACAACCAAATACCCTCAGGTGATCCACCTTAGGCTCTTTCCTATACAACAACTCATATGGAGTTCTTCCTTCCAGAATTGGTATAGCTAGTATATTGATCACATAGACTGCAGTCTTAACACAATCACCCCATAATCTTATGGGACTCCACTTTGAAATCTCAAAGCTCTGTCCACCTCTAAGATGTGACTGTGCTTTCTTTCTACAATTCCATTTTGCTGTGGTATATAGGGACAACTAGTTTGATGGATAATACCATAAGGAGCCAACAAGCTATTACATTGTGTATTACAGAATTCAGTTCCATTGTCAGATCTCAAGTACTTGACATTGACACCAAAATGGTTATTTATTATCGACATAAAGTTTTTCAAAACTACACACACTTCACACTTTGACTGTATTAGACATGTCCATCTGTATCTATTGTAATCATATACTATTGTAACAAAATATTGTTTCTTATCATAGGTTGGAACCTTGTATGGTCCCCAAACATCTAAATGAAGAAGTTGAAATATACCAGCTGGGTTTGAAACACTAGTTGGAACTTGTAGCCTACACTGTTTTGTAAGAGGGCATACATCACAATTTCCTGTTTCTATATTGCTGATTTTATTCTTCAAGGCTGACAAGTGTTGCAAAGATCTTATTGAGGCATGCCCCATTTTGTAATGACATAAGAATGTTTCTGCGTTTTCCTTTGTAATTGTTCCTGCCACCAATGCCTTGTTTTCTGCTTCCCTTGACTTTATTATGTATAATCCCTCATGCTCTCGACCAACTCCCAATACCTTGCCACAGTAAAGCCCCTGCAACACACATAAATCAGGGGGAAAGGCAACTAAAAAGTTGTGGTATTTGGTGAACTTTGACACTGATAGCAAATTAAATTTAAAATCCGGTACATGGAGGACATTCTTCACTTTCTGGTTTCCTATAATCTTTGCATTTTCTGTATGTGTAATGTTTGGAGTCTTTCCTGTTGGCAATTGTACACTTCTATATCCATCTATTTAAGTGTATTAGCAAATCTTTATTATAGGTTATATGATGAGTAGCACCTGTATCAACTATCCAATCTTGTTCTGATGCATTGGACATTAATTAAATAACACCTGCCATGTTTGTACAACACTCTGCTCCTGTAGGTTTGTTCAACAATCCTACTAGTTGTTGGTACTGCTCCTGTGTCAAGGAATGTCCTTGTGGTTGACCCTAAGAGTTGTTGGTATCTTATGCATTTGCATTGCTAGCAAATGTCTTGCCTCCTCCTGCAACATGAGTCTTCTTTTTGCTCTTAACATCTGCTGGATATCCTATTATTTTATAGCAATTTTCCTTTAAGTGGCCTTTATAACCACAATGTTCACATATCATTCATATCTTCTTAAGTTTGTTATATTGAGGCCTCCCTGCCATCATAGTCAGTGGATCTTTGTTCACATCAGCTACTTCTAGAGCTCTTTGACTCTCTTCTTGAGTCACTATGGCATAGGCTTCATTCACACTGACTACATGCTTCTTCATCAACACATTACTATAGTTTTCATTTAAACCCATAAGAAATTGTAACAAATGTTGTTGTGACATATGTTCAAGAGATGGTCTAGATTCCTCACAATCACAACCTGGTTTTGGTGCTAGTATGTCTAATTCATTCCACAAATCATTCATTTTTGAATAGTATGTGGTTACAAAATCTGTACCTTGTCTTAATGATGCAATTTCTGCCCACAGATGATAAATCCTAGTTAGACTACATCTGTCAAACCTTTCCTTAAAGTCACTCCACGCCTTCTTTGCACTCGATCTAAACATGATACTTGGTATCAATTCACTTGCAACCGTACCACCTATCCATGACAACACAATCGCATTACACTTCTCCCGTTGCTCTGCTAATTCTCCTCTATACATGTTTTTCACACAACTTCCGTCTACAAAATCAAGCTTGCTCTTTCCCCTAAGGGCTAGCTTTATTGCCCTGCTCCACAGTGCATAATTTTCTAGCCCTGTGAGCTTAATTAGCACTAGAACTAGTCCCGGAGCATCTGACGCCTTGAGAAACAGCGGGTGGGTGTGTTCCAGCTGCGTTACTTCGTTTCCTGTCATTTTTGTAGGTTTTGAGTTTCGTTATTGTCTATTCGCCGAAATCTCGTCGTGAAATCGTCGAAGAACACTCTAATTTCAGGAGCGTTGCTCTGATACCATGTTAATTTGTGAAATCTAAGCTAAGCAGATCGAGTATCATGCAGACTTGATGATCTCCATAGCTAACTAGGGCACAGATTCTGTAAGAAGGGGAGAAGAAGGGATCGTGTATTAGACAGAAATGAATTGTGTTGTTTTACATTTTGGCGCTCTACATTACTTTTATAACAAACTCTAATTGATTTAACTAATTAGCCCTTCTAACTTTCCTAAATTGTTGAATGACCCCTAACTACCCAAGGCTACATTCTTGCACTTCAATATATAGAAAAAAACATTTTGTTTTTTGTTTTGAACTTGTTTTTCAGATAGTTTTGTATAATTTTGAATACAATAATTGACATTTCACCTTCTGCACTAGATCCAAATTTCCAGTACTAGCCAAATGAGAAGCAAATACGATCCAGTTCAACAATTTTAACCACACACAAAAAAATAAAGTTTGCAGACGCAGGTTTTTTGTCATTCACTTGCATGCATCCGAATAAAGGAACTTGAAAAACTGAGAAAAATAAATTGTTTTCTTGTGGCCACAAAGGCACTATTTGAACTGCACTGTACAATTCCAAAGCCAGTGACCTAATGACTGCAGCAAAATTAGGTTCTCATCCTCCTCTTTTGAATTTGTCAAGGAAAGGAAAATGAAAAATCAGTTTCCTCACAAGTATGAATCATATCTCAGATCCAGCACCCTTAACACGTTTGCCTATAGTTTTGACGGGAAATTTGAAGAGCAGAAGCAATTAAGTAGCTTGAGAAACCGAATGAGAATGCATAACATCATCTTCTATTGGGGTTGGAGGATCAAACCCCAAGCGCCCACACGAAACAAAAGGGAGATGCAAGTACCGTTCATGTTTCACCTGCAGGAGTGTTCCAATGCATTTTTTGGTTAACCAAACATTCATATAACAAGGGTTAAAATATGAATAAACTTAAAACAGCACATCTCATTCCTAACCGCGAAGCAGTAATTCTCTCAGGCTAAAGGTAATAAATACGTATATAGAGCATTTATGCAACAATGTATGACAAACCTAAATTGTTTGTTCCGAGTATGCCAAACATGAAACAACACATGAAACAAGGAATCAAGCAATTCATTCTATCATGGGGTAAAACGCGACACAATGGGGAAAGTTTCTATGCTTAATGACAATATAGGTCTACTACATTCTATTGGATAAACCGAAGTTCCCCCATACAAGTAACTACCTATGATGATCAAATAAGAACACAGTGACAAGCTAGGTCACAAACACATTCTCTAGCAGGTAACTTATTTTTTTCACTGTAACAAAGATGCTTCCCAGGAAATATAATATAGCAAACAAGATATTGAGTTGTTCCAAGGGTTTAGGAAAGTAAGCGGACTAGAACTAACTGCTATGCAAGGGATTAGATAATACGCGCTGGATGGAGAAAAAACTATATATTTTCAAATAAATAGGGATGTCGTTCAAGCTAAGATGCAATTCTAGCTTCACCCAAACGAAGCAAGAGTAGGAACTACTTTGACGTCTTGTCGTAGGGTCTATTTTTTTTTTCTTTTCATGATAATAGCTACCTAGCACTTTCATGAGCGAGTTTCAGTCTGATGTATGACGCAGACAAAGTAGTATCTGCAAATTAATAGGCTGAAATTTATGTGTTTGTTCAAGTCTATAAGATGACTAACTTACAACCCACTTAATAAGAGACAGAAGCATGAAGCTTTAGAAGTATGATAAATACACCCTCTGGAAACCACATGGACACCAATATCAGGAGAATTGTACCAAGGCATGAAGAATCCAAGAAAACATGATGTGCAACAAGTCTAGAAGGTTCTGAACGAACACAAGCAGCAAAGAAGAATACATATACACAGTGATGGAGAGCATGTAAGTTGAGGCATTGAGAATAATTGTTACATTAATTAAAGGTTCTCAAGCAATTGCAGATCATCGTTACCTATTTTCCATTTACATAATCCAGAAGTCTTTTGTCAAGCTCAAAACGCCCACAAAGAAGTTTCTGCAGTAAAGAACTTGCAAATCGCATCAGCACAGAATTCCAGCATTAACAGAATACGGATAACTGAAATCTCGAGAAGGACAAGTTAAAACTGATTCTAAGATGCCAAATTCAAGTACCTATATTTTCACTAAAGAAGGAATAAGATATTGCTAAGTATCATGTTTCAGAACAAACAAATACAGAACAGAGAGCAAAACTAACCTTATTTTCTCGCTACTAACTTTAACAATCACAAGGCTGAACTATATATGACTCTATTCACTGTGCTTTACGTTCTTATTTGTTAGTTGTTTATCTCTTTCTATTATTTCAATTTGTTTTATCAAAATATTTTTAAACAATTTAGTTGTGAAGTTTGAAAAACAGATATTCAAAGTAAACACACATTTATGAAATGCTCAGGCATCGAGAAATATTTCTTTGATAACAAATCCACAACAATCGTATAAGAGAACCACTTGGAGATCGAGGGGGTAAGAGGCTAGGAGGGCCAAAAGAAGAAAGTATTCCATTGTCTCATTCCACGAGATTGCACTGGTGGAGGAGAAAAAATATTAATGCGGAGTTATTTTGGCAGGGAAAGCATCATATTTTGGTTGTGTTTGAACTTTTGGTAGAATTTTTTAAAAGTCAAAAGGATTAATGAAGTCATATATTAGAATGTGTCTGAGATACACAAATCTTATATTCATTGAACTAGGTTATCAGAGATATTCTGCATTTAGTAGAATATTTACTTGCCTTGTCAGGAGTAGAGAAGAATTATTTGACATATTGTTGCGGCAAAGATCAGTTGTACCAGACTATAAAGTAGCCCAAATCTTCACCAGCACACGATTACCTAATTTGTGACAGGTGTTAACGAAGAGAATGGGTCTCTACTTCTCTTCTATGGGTTCCCCGGCTTACTCAAGAAAGGGTCCTAACTAAACGAGTCATGTATGGAAGCTTTTTGTAGGGAACAGGACTTAGGCTAACATTGGCTAGTCCTAAGACTAGGAAAGGCTGGAAAGCAATAAGGGATGCGGCAAAAAAGCGGGAAAATAGTTGAAGCCAATTGAATTTGACTGATCAGTTGTGCATATACTATATCCAGAACTGTGGAAGATGTGTTATACAAGATAAGATAGTCTTTAACAGGCTCAATCTATCATCCAAGTCGGAGATGGTTCCAACGAAAAACAAATTATTAACGTCAAATGTACGGAAACAGAAAAAGGCACAAAGTGGAAGCAAACAGTTTAAATATGCAATAGGATATATTAGATCCACTTGGGAACAGAAAGGGAAGGCGGACGACACAGTTGCACCATATATGGTAGCAGAGAATACCTTCGTAATGGTAGGGCCAAAAACATATGGCTCAGGATCGAACTCTGGAAAACGTGCAACCTCTATAGCATTCTCAAATAGAATGTACACTGGAAGTTGGTTCAAGCTTCCTACATTAGATCTCCAAATGAACCAGTCAATAGAAAAGTCAAACTAAACAGGATTAGCACTTCAACACCACAAAGCCAATAAATCCAGCTCATATAACACATGTAATGGTAGAATAAACGATAACACACCAAGAGGAATGCCAATTTTTTCAGCAGCATTAGGGAAGAGTCCAATATCAACTGTCCCAAAAGATAAATTTGCGTTTGAGTATCTGTTCAAGAAAATAGATAAGAAAGTGCATTTCCAACAAAAAAAGCTCTCAAAATGTTCAAATTGGGTGAACAAATAACTAACTTCACTTCATAAAATGCTTCTCTTAGGTTTGTATGATAGTTTTGATCATAATGAAGCATAGCACTCACGTTATTGAGAGTTCTGGGAAAAAGGAACTTGTGCATACGCAAGCCGGTGTGGAGAAAGCACGAAATTCGACCTGCCAAAGGTGACTATCAGAAGTATAAGAGGGAACAAACAGAGATTGTATTAGTTAAACATACTAATCAAGCAGCATGCTTGCTCTATTTAGCATCATTTACTCATTCATTTACTGTAATTTTGAAAGAATTCAAACTAAATTTGCTAGTTTGCTTCTGTACTAGATACACAGAAGAAAAGGGAGAGTATAAATTGAAGAGAACACTTAGGCACAACAAGAATAAAGTTAACAACATAGGGCTGACAACATTACAGAGCCAAGAACATTCAAAGTTCGTTTGCTCAACGACTCAAGGAGTACAGGATAACGCAAAAGCTTATATAGCAGAAAGGAGATTTTCAAAGACCAGGTCTTTGTAAGTTTCTGTTCACACAAATACCTTTCAAGAGTATGCATCAAATCTCCTAAGCATTCACAATCACCAAAATAGAAACATTTATGCTTTTTTACCTTCAGAGGGCCACAACACTAAGTAGAAAATACCGATAAAAAACTGCAGAGAACCAACCAGCCAAAATCGTGATGTATTCCCTTCAGTAAGCAAAGTCTCCAACTGCAATGGTGTCAAATGATTTGAAGAACCTGGACATTTACATTAACACTCAATATACCTTTATATTTTATTTTTATAAACACACTCCGTGTACCTTATTATGCTAAGATAACTATAGAAAAAACTATTGTAGCCTCACAGGAAGCTTATCTAAGTATGGTAAACCAAACAATAGGAGTAGCAAGAGTACCTTGTCCTTCATATGGAGGCTGCTGCGCTATAATGTGTAGAACTGGAAGGAAGAAATCGACGCAATGAAGAATTAGATTACATTACCAAGTTTAGACGATATTCTCAAATAAGCGTAACGATGAAATTGGAAAGGTTAAGAAAGGCAGCAAGTCATCCATCTACTAAATAGATTGCTCGTAGTGCTTATACATGGATCGCATTATGACAACAATCATAGTGCTTTTTAACCCTCCCATAAAGTTTCAGCTAGATTTAATCGGAAACTGAAAACTAGAGTAGGACCCACCTAAAAATGCCAATGTGTACCAGAGTGCCAAGTGATAATCCAAAACTAAAGCAATGGCAGTAAGGAAAATCTGAAAAGAAGCAATTTTGAGTTAAATATTACCTAAGTAAATAATAAGAATTTAATGGAAGCTATAAAGGAACATTTGGCTGCAAATAGTAATGAAATTTAAACCAGATTTCGCATAATAAATTTGATGTTCAAGTATGCACAAACTCAGCAAGTTAAAGATTTGCAAATCAAGTTATCAAAAAAGCTAAATATTTGCAAATTACAAGTAATTCGTTCTGAACAAAATTGAGTCATATTCAGTTATTTGAAAACATATTATGCATCATGATGACAGAGAGCAGAATAATATGAAGATAAAGGGAGTAAAAGAACAGATATAACCTTAGCAAAAAATAAAGTATCATGAATGAAGGATTCCCAGCTTTCTGTCTTTACGATCTGTCATGCATAAAAGTAAAACAACAATGTCAATTCAACAAGTATATATAGATTTCTCCTTTTCAGGTCACAATTTTTACCTTCACAACAGCCAAGACGCAGTATGCAACAAACACTTGAATTTCCTGCCAATGAAACAGCAAATAGTCAGCATATGCACAAATGAAAGTATGAGTGAGTAATAAACTGAAACTACCCAAGGTGTGGGCGTGTGGCTTAGTGGTCAATGCAGTGGGAGGAAAACCATAGAGGTCTGAGGTTCAAATCCTAGCGGAGTCAAAAAAACACTACTGATTTCTTCATATATGCCTAAAGCTTCGGGCGCAGAGTTATCAAACAAGTATATTACATAGGAAACTCGTTCACATCATCTATTGTTTTGTATCAATATGGCTGCACATACAAAAAAACTTGATGTAAATAAAGTGAGACTCAAGTAGAGAAAGGGGAAATACTCGTTTAAGAAGGAAAGAGTTGCGAGCAGGAGAGAGGAGCTGAGAAGCGGAGAATCGAATGGGGATGTAGGAGAAGAAAACGAGCAAGTGAAATAGGTAGTAAGGCTCCGACACCATCCGATTTAACGATCTCACTGGATCGTATGTATATTCCTGATTTCGTTGAACACACGGTCCGCCATTGTTGTTTTTTGGCATAGCTTTTGTTTATGCCAATGATCCCACTTCTTATAGCTTCTTTGTTCTTTGTTGAAAAACCAGAGAGCTTACTGAGTTTGTAAAATGCGAAATGCTAAAAATTACTATTTCACTTGAACTGGGAAGAAATCTACGGCACCCAGCTTGATTAGATTTTAGAACTTGACCCGGTTACTAAAGTGAGAGTTATTTGCGTTTTGCACCCTAATGTATGTAACCTTTTTAATATTGTACCATATTCTTTTATCTTTTACTATTAACTCCCTAACATATCTATTTCGTTGCAAATTATAGACCTTGTTCTCATTTTATTTTATTTTTCTAGAAAACTGGTTATTTTATATTAATTGTTTCTTGATTACATCAACGACATTTTTAGGGTAAGATAAAATCTTCACAATCTTCCAACTATTACTAAACGCACATTCAAAAGCTTTTTGTTTTTTTTATAACAAGCGCTCCCGCAGTCATGACTATCCTAAGACGCAACACCAATATTGTCCTTTCTATCATCAAGAAAAAGCATACATGATTCAATCAACCAAGACAATTTATTTCATTGGGAACAAAGAAGGGGAAGGGAAAGGGAGAAATGGAAATCCAAGTAATGGATTGACATTCATATTTGGGATATGATCCTGTGAGAATAAATATTACATCCTTGATAACTTCAGTTGTACAAATATAGATTGCCTAAGTAGTATTTTCTGCGGACTTCCATATTGAGGAATGAGGATATAATCCGCCATAGTCACGTTATAAAATATGGTGTTAATCTGTAACCCAGACAAGCTGTACAACAAGATAAGTATATAAAGCTTCAAATCTTTTAATAATCCAAGCTAAAACTATCTTCTGATACATACATTAGCATCAGCCATGCTCAAAATAAAGGCATACACACTGATAACTCATCATTGCAGGAAAACCCAATTGATCTCAGGTTCTTATCCCCACTCTACATCCCTCCCCTTTTCGCATTTAGATCGTGTATAGTATTGACATGATATATACTAGTACTAGTACGTGGATTGGCAACTGTGTCGCCTTTCAAGCTAAGACATCTACGAAGTTCTTGTACCCATTCATGGCTAGTCTTCTTCAATCACCTCCCTGTTCTCTCCTTTACATGGACCATAAGCTCTACTGCAAGCAATATAACACAGTACGTTAACCACGCTTAATCCTGCAAGAACCAAATAATAGTAGTCGAAATGACCCTTGTTTATATTGCTTGATACCCAACTCTCCTGCCCTCCTCCTCCCGTCAATTCGTTGATAGTATTCATTATAAAGCTCGCTAGTAAGCTTGCCACTCCCATACCAACTCCTAATAGAGCAGAAGCTACAGTTGACATGCTTCTAGGAAATTCTGAAATATAAAATTCGTTTTGGCCGATGGCATTTAGAGCCTCTGCGAAGCCACCAAGGCAATTTTGGGGAAGTAGCCACATTGCTGACATAGGGATCACGCTTTCTGGATCATCCGAGTACCCCTCCTTGATTGCAATACTTCTCCGGACACCTTCCACAACTGCCATCACTAAGACTGTCAGGAAGGAAAGAAACATTCCAAACCCCATTCTCTCTTTCGTGCTGAAATGAGCAGGTTTCCCGGTCAATTTTGATGCTATGGGAAGAACCAAACGATCATAGAGGACAATCCAAAGAATAGCAGCGATAACAGCAAAGATTCCAAAGGAGGCGGCTGGGATTTCAAAGCTTGAACCTATATGCCGATCCATGGTAGTCGCTTGAAGTACTGGAAAAGAGGTCTGGCTTATATTTATGTTCATGATAGCTCCCGTCAACCAGATTGGAACAACATTGAGTAATGCTTTCAGCTCCTCTACTTGATCTACAGTGCAAAGACGCCAAGGATCTGTTGCTTCTCCATCTGGGCTCAAATCCAGCTGAGGATCTTGTACAATGCATGCCTTATTCAGAAACCTAAAGGCAAGAAATTGAAGATAAAATACAATACAAACAAGTATATCAGGAACAAAAAAACATCCAGTAGCTTTATGAATATTGAACAGCATGACATTAGGACCCTTAAACAATAAAAAGCTGCAGACAGGAGCACATTGAGTTATATATGTCATCAGCTGACACAGGTCGATGCAATGAACTTCACAATTTACTATAGAGGTGGGAGAAGTGCAACGGCAATAGAATGATGGATCACATAATAGTTTAGTTCAGGACGAAAGAGCATACAGGCTAAATAAGCAAAAAATAATTTATCATACTGATAGGTTCTTTTTCAAGCATCAGAAAGTAAGATGACCAACAGAAAAGCTAACAATTGGTAAGAATGAAGTTACCTTAGTTTTTCACTAGGAAGAACTATCACGGATCCTTTCTTCTGATGGTATAGTATATCTTCACTCTGTGACGACAATCTGAGACATCTATTTCTGTAAGAGGCTACAATCACTTGAATTAACCCAGTGATTAAGCTCGCTTTAGGCTTCAGCTTCACGTAGAATGGATTACCCAAAAATATTAAAAGAGTTGAAAACAACATTAGCAAAACAGGAGCTCCAAAACCTAAAGCCCACCCCATGTTGACTTGGATATAAACAAGACATGTGAGGGCAACCAGGACAGACAAAGCATACACGGCATAGTACCAGCTGAAGTAGCTCTCTATTGCACGCACATTTGCTTGATATACTTCCCGTTTCAACTGATCCGAACCAAATGCTAAAGATGAAGATTTGATTGCACCTGCTCCAATGGCAACGAGGCCCAAAGAGGAACACAGGAAGAAGAGTTGGAACATCTCCGCTGATCTGCAAATGTTGTTGGAACCGATACAGGGTGGAGGTCTTGCTTGCGGAATCACTGATGTCAGCCAAAACAGAAACATCCCCTTCAAAACACATTGAATATCTAGAATTATAATTGGTAAATTTACCAAGTTTAAGCAGATCATTATGATTCTTCATATTACAAATTTGCAACAGATGGGTGATAATGATTTCTCCAATTCTCAAATTGTGAAGAAGGATCATGCAATTAATGGTGATTGCTACCTCCTCCTCCTTCCCTCAAGTCAAAAGCTGATGGCTCAGTCACATCAAATGGGAACTCAGGTTGTGCTTTTATTTGCGTGATCATACTGGTAAGCTTATGGCTGCTATTTCTAAAACTTTGGGTAAACATAGAATGACATTTGCTGAGACTACATGCTATTCGTGTTAATCGCAGCATTGTATCAGAGGTGGATAATCGAATGTGACCCTAATTTGTTAGTTACAGTCATACAAGGTGCTGCAAACATACAAAGGCAAATACAAGATATTGTGCTGAAGATTAAATACTTACTGAGCCTTCTAACCTACAAGTTGAATTATTGTTATGGCGAGGCCAATCGAGGTAATAGATTACTTAGCTAAACAGTGCTCCTTGAATGTGGAGTCTGAATTGTCTTTGGCTGTACTAATAGCTGCTTTGCCAAGTCTACTTCGTTCAAATGCTGCTCAAGCTCCCGTATTTAGGTTCATTAAGCTTGGACGTTAGTCTCTCGTTACAATATACTCAAATCTTTTGCACAATCGAATCCTTTCCTTCTTGCAATTACTTACATGTACATGCATCTATTTGTAAAGAAATTGGGGTTTGTCCATTTCTCTTTTAGCCATAGAGGAGGAAAGGTCCCCTTCCCTTTTGTACAAATTTTCTAAACTATTACTAATAGAATATCTCACCTAGAGCTCCAAGGTTGAAACTAGTTTCTTGGAAAAGATTATGGGAATATAATTAGGATTAGGACCTAAAAGGGATGGCTAAAATGGTTACTTCCTGTAACTTCTTACATATTGCACTTTGTACATCCCGCTTTTAGACTGACTGCACCAGAGTCGGGCTTAATAGCTTTCTAAGCACTACCGATACTGTCTCAGTTAGCGCACCACAATGACAAACTAGACCAAGCTATCACATTCAAATCACAAGACCTGTAATTCATTAAGACGATCTCATCTGAAGGACCTTCCTTCCTAATGTCTTAATAAGGCAATCAGTCAATTACAAGCTTTTTGTAAATTAAACAAAATAAAGAGAGGAAACGAGTTATATATGGACATCCATACTGTCGCCCTCATCTAAATAATAGTGTGGTAAACAAGACTAATGGATGGGAAGGACACGTCTCACGCACGTAAGTGACAAACACTAGTATACAAATATAAAAGGTCAAGAAGATTCCATAAGGTTCATCATACGTCATAATCAACCAACAAGCAATTAGAAAGCATGAATTTTACCACAAGGGTAACAACAGATCCCAGTCCTATCATCTTGAACCGACCCACAAAAGAATCCGCCAGAAAAGCCGCAAGAACTGGAGCAATGTTGGTAGTTGCTGACCAGATGTAAAGAATATTGGACCCAGTAGTCATATCCATGTGATATTCATTCATCAAATACAGAATCAGATTAGGAGTTAGAGCATTAGTCGCCGCATTCATCAAAGCCACATTTCCTATTCAAAATCAGAAAAACAAAAGGTTAAACAGAGAATTAGAGGACTGCCCATCTGTTTCATTGGAATCTCCAAGGACAAAAAAAATTACTTGCCCCGCCCCATTTTTTATGTGATGTAGGTTGACTTCCTTTGACTGGGCACGGAATTTAAGAAAGAATGACTTTTGAAACTTGTGGTCTAAGACAAGCCATAATAGATATGTGTGGCTATAAATTATCTCATAAAGTGAAATGGGAAGCTTAAAAATAAATTATTTCTGAATATTAAAAAAGATAATTCTTATTCAGACACAGTGTTTCACATAAATGAGGACGAAGGAAGTATGAAATTCAAGCTAGTTAAAGAGCAAAAGTCGCCGCATTCATAAAAAAACACATTACCTAACCAAAATAAAAAACTAAGAGATTAAACAGAGAATTATAGGACCCCCAACTGCTTCATAGGAATCTCCAAGGACAAAAACATTACTACCTTCGTCCCATTTTATGTGATGCACTTTGATGCCTTTGACCGGGAACGAGCTTAAGAAATAAGGAATAGTTGCACGAGTTTAAGAAACAACAAAATTCTTTTAAAATAAATCATCTCATAAAGGTAAAATGAGAAGTTTATAGTTAAAGTGTTTCTAAATGTAGAAATGTATGGGCATCACATAATTTGGGACAAAAGGAGTATCAAATTCAAGCTTGATAAAGAGCAAAATTCGCTGCATTCATCAAAGCAGCATTTCCTAACAAAAATATTAAAAAAAATTAAAAGATCAAACAGACAATAGGACTCCCCAAATATTTCTTCTTGTTTTATGACGGTGGAATCTAGGCCAGCTTGTGCACACCTCGACTATTCTAAAAGGTACCTGCTATCTCACACCAACAGGTATCGAGTAACTATGCCTCGTTAACAGTTAGGCAGAAGGGAACAAATCACAGTTGGGATTCGAACCCTAAACTTCATGGTTTTCCATCCCCGCTTCTTTGACCACAAGGCCACACCCTTAGATACTACTCACCAACTATTTCATTAGAATCTCCATGCCCAGTGGATGACCTGGGATCGATTCCCCCCTCAATGCCTTCTAGATTTAGCCTACCTCAAGCCGCTTGTGGTTTGCAGGCTATTAGACAGGAGAGATTTACCCGGTGTGCACAAAGCCTCAACACATAGTGCTCACCCGAAGGGCAGAAGCTGGCACCCGAAGGGCAGACGCTGTGGCAGAGGTTGTAGCGGCTACGAGTTTCCCTCTTACCCAAAAAAAAATCAAATTTAAGGTCGGTAAAGAACAATTACAGGTGTTTATGAAGAAATTAACACACAAATAAAGTTATTATGTAACAGGTACGACATACCAAGGATGAAAGGCAAGGCTCTGAAGCCACCCTTTTGAGTTTCGGAAGCATCGAGCAGAGGCTGTTCGATCATTTCCCCTTTTTCAACTGAAGAATTCTCCATGTACGGTATCACTCTAGAGTCCAGAAAAGTTTTATCTTTAACTTTGTAAACATCAGAAACACACTCAACTCAGAGAGTAAAGACAGTTACTCTGCGACAGCGACAGCGACGAAGCGCATAACAATTTTAATACTACTAGTAGCTATACAGTATATACAAACAAAGAGCAACGAAATCCCGAGGAGCTGGCGAGAAGTTATTTGACTTGACCCTACCCTCTTCCGTGTTTCCTTTTTTCCATGACGTACGTGTCCATGTTCTCTCTCAAGTTTTGTTACTTAACTCTTACGTATTATTTTATTGTTTTAACCAACTTAATTCTGATTTCAGGTATTTTCTTTTCTGAAATAATAGTATTTTAATTATCCTTATTATTAATTATTCTATAGAAGTATTTCAAAACGTGGGACTTTCGGGTTATAAATAATGCTTAGAGAATCTAGTAAAGAGCTTCACTAATATTTTATAATCACATAAATGTCAATAATATAATTAAAATTAAAAAAGAATCCTAATATTTATGCACAAACAATCTGGGCACATGTTCCCTATCAAGAGCGAATTCGCGCCTCTATATGTTATATTTTGAATTCTCTTCATATATTCAAAAGGTATAGTATTAATGGTCAAAAATATTTAAATTATCTGTTAGATTGTTAGTTCAATTCTCACTTATTCTTAAAAAAAATTCTTTCTTTTCGAACTCCTTAATAGACCGCACCCTACCATTTTCAAGTTTTGGTTGGTGACGAAATGGAAGAAAATTTTTGATGTTTAGTTTGGTGGAATTTTTTCTGTTCCAAACTTATAATTTTATTTAATGAAATGGAAAAGCACATTATTTACTTATCTGAGGTGAAAATATAAAGAGCGAGATTAGATGAAAGTGGACCGTATTGCCAAATTGACATCTCATCTCGTGAATATGTATGGACCGACCTTTTATGCCTATGAACGCGCATTATGTTTTGGACTCGAAAAATGACTTCAGTTGATTTCCAAGAAGCGTCATTTTCCATGGAAATGTTTTTCTTTAAAAAAATGTTTTCTTGAATTAATAGTTTAGCCAAACATATGTAAATTAAACAATATCCTTCTTACCAAGCACTCCTAGTGTTCTATTATACCAGCGTAAAATGTTAAGTGCAATCAGACGTTTCTATAATAATATTTTTCTATAAAAGTTAAGATTTTTCGATATTAATTTTTATGTTATGTTATAATATATATTTTCTATAACATCATTTCGCTATAACATCCAAAAATATTCGGAACAAACGATAGTGTTATAGAAAAATTTGACTGTAGATGTTTCCTCTGTTATTTTCGCGGTAATTATGGATAATATTTTTCCACAACATAGTTGACCTTTAAATTCCAGTGCAATAATCACACATACAAAGCTATGGATAATTGACGTTTTATGCACATTTGATCATCCTTGTTCGCGTGCAGAATTACTATATGCATAACAGTTTCTACATACATGATGATAGGCTATAATTACGTATTTTGGTCGCTTATTACACTTTAGTTTACTGCACTTTAATTGAGTTTGAGCTTTAATCGCTAGTGTTTTGCACTAACTGTGTGTTTTATGCCTTGCAGGAGTGATTTCGAGCTATATAGATGTTATGGAACGAATTTAAGTGATTTGGAGCTTTGAAGTCTGAGTAAAAGCTCAAAGAATTAAGTCGGGATCATGTTTGGGGGTCAAATTTGATAGTTGAAAACAAACGAAAATTCGAGGAGACATATTGTGCACTATCTAGTACAATGGACATAACTTTCTGCTACGAACTCCATTTGGTCTATATAATATATGGTTGGAAAGATAACTCAAAGGACTACAACTTTCATGTTTTATATTTTTCCCAATTCCAAACGTAACAGGGTCAACAATGCGATCGAAACTGAGACTACGGACCTGACGCGGACTGGGGCAGAATAAAACCCCACTAGCACGACCTCTAGCGCGAGATTAGCGCGGCCGCGCTAGTGGCGGCCTGGAAACTTGTCCTTTTTCGCGTAGGAGAAGGTATAATTATTTGGGCCCGACCCTACTTGGTATATATACATGAGAGAACGTTATTTTTAGGGGATTGGACATATTTTGGACACAAATTCGACCAAAGGAGGCAGAGACACAAGAGGAGTAAAGCGGGGGAATTGGACATATTTGAGCCAGTATGTATATTTTACCCGCCTAATTGTTATGTATCGTAGTTAACCCCTTTGAGCATGTAATCTTATTTCTTTGGCAACCAAATTACAAGCCTTACCCAATTGCTTGAATGGACTATCTATTTGAACATTTTAACCTCTCATAAGCACTTGAATTGCTATGAATTGTATAAAAGTTAAAGTGTGGGGTAGTTGGTTTGGCTTTTGAGTTAAACTAATGAAATAAGGAGAAAGGTGCACTGTTTTAAAAAAGTATGAGTCACTTGAAAAAAAAAAAGAAAAAAAAAAGGAAGAAAAAAATAGTTATATTGTTGTGGAAAAATAATATATAGCCTTGATAAGTGGTGACTCTTGATGTAATAGTGCTTAAAGAAGTATGGAGTAACATATATTGATGTGAAGGCGGAGTTTGGTTTGACATAAGTATGGAGTTTGAATGTTAAGGTATATGTATTAAAGTGCTTAGGGAGGTGTAGTCACTCTTATATCTAAATATATACTACCCGTCCCGCAGCCTGCATTACAACCAAATAAAGTCCTACTTGATCCTAGTCTGAATGAAATCGATTAGTAGAGTAGTACACTACGGGCAAGCCTATCGTGCATCTTTTGTGGCACATGAATGTTATTTCTGAGAGTGAGAGAATTATTTCTATCTTAAGTCCCTATGTGTTCTTAAATTTTATTGGGTGGAACTACTCTCTTTTGTTGTGTGAGCGCACTTGATTCATGAAGGAAAGGTAATGTCGGTGACCTCTATGTTAGAGTAAGTGGGTGAGATGTGAATAATGCGTGGTACTTGTGAGTCAAATCTTGAGGTGAAGATGTTACTCTTTTGTGCTTAGTATATTTTAAATATTCTTGGTATGATGAGTTAGGAGAATTGCTTAAAAATGTCGTGTCTATATAAAGTGTAGTTTGGTTGCTCGAGGTGCATCAATGGTTTAAGTGTGGGGTGTTGATGATAGCCTATAATTACGTATTTTGGTCGCTTATTACACTTTAGTTTACTGCACTTTAATTGAGTTTGAGCTTTAATCGCTAGTGTTTTGCACTAACTGTGTGTTTTACGCCTTGCAGGAGTGATTTCGAGATATATAGATATTATGGAACGAATTTAAGTGATTTGAAGCTTTGAAGTCTGAGTAAAAGCTCAAGGAATTAAGTCGGGATCATGTTTGGGGGTCAAATTTGATAGTTGAGAACAAACGAAGACTCGAGGAGATATATTGTGCACTGTCTAGTAAAATGGACATAACTTTTTTCTACGAACTCTTTGGGCTATATAATATATGGTTGGAAAGATAACTCAAAGGGATACAACTTTCATGTCTTACGTTTTTTCCAATTCCAAACGTAACAGGGTCAAAAATGTGATCGAAACTGCGACTGCGCACCTGACGCGGACTGAGGCAGAATAAAACCCCACTAGCGCGAGATTAGCGCGGCCGCGCTAGTGGCGGCCTGGAAACTTGTCCTTTTTTGCGTAGGAGAAGGTATAATTGTTTGGGCCCGACCCTACTTGGTATATATACATGGGAGAACGTTATTTTTAGGGGATTGGGCATATTTTGGACACAAATTCGACCTAAGGAGGCAGAGACACAAGAGGAGCAAGGCGGGGGAATTCTTCTACGAGTTTTTCCTTCTTCTTCCTATTTTACATTGTTCATGAATTATTTTATAGTTTTTATCATTGTTATGAGTAGCTAAAGCTTTTAATCTAATGTTTTGATGGAACCCGTTGGAGATGAACTTGTTGGCATGTTAATATAGTTTTGAGTTGGTTATTAATCTCTATTTGTTCAACTATGTTTTGATTGTAGGTTGTTGAAGGGCCCTCAACTAGCTGTTCCTATTTATTATGTATTTGCTTGAGAAAGAGTGCATATTTAGGTAGTTGTTGAACAACACCACTCCCGGAGTATAGACGAGAGTCATAACCGAGGGTTTAGAGGTTGGGTTAGAGATAATATACCTCGGGTGCAATCTAAAGTGAACTGTAACGTAAATATAGCTAGCGTAGCTCGAGAGATTGCTTGAGAAAGATTTATGATAACTGGAGAGTTCATGGTTGATAGAGACAACTAAGTCAAAACTATAGGAAACATACCGCTAAGGGAATCAACAACGGCGAAAACCATTACCTTAGACCTTTATTCCAATTGTTACAACTGCTTGTTAGTCACTCTTAGTTTTATAGATTCAGTTAGTTGTGGTAGTAAAAACAACACCAAGTAATATTCATAACTTTTGGGAAAGTTGATTATTGAGAATCTAGTACTCTAACAACAACAATTGATAGATTAATTACCTGTGGGATTCGACTCTGGGCTAAATGCTCAGATTATATTTGCAACGCTCGCTTAGTCTTTTTAGAAAACACAGTTGAGCGTGATCAATACACATATAAGTTTACGACTATTTATGTTCGATCTAATATTGAAAAATAGTTAAGTAGACCTTTTAAAAATGACACAAGTTAATTATTTTGAGATAGGAGATTAGTTCCTGTATTACGAAATATTTGTCACCTTTTTTGCTTCTATTGATCTGAATTAAGTGAATTTTAACCAACATGGAAGCGTGTAATTACTATAATTTCAATATGATGAAAATTACAGCTTATTATACTTTTAATGTAACTGCCTATTTAAATTATATAGATATAAAATTTAATCAATGAAATAATTTAACTCGAGATATTTGTAAAAATTCTCAATAAGCAATTTTTTTTAAAATAAATTGAAGTTATAGATTTTTAACTTAGGTATAACTTGTATTTACTCTTTCTTTTAAAGTTAAAGCCAAATTAAGTGTTCTATTCAATTTGAAAATTTAAACACCAAAAAACAACTTTTATTAATAGAAAAAGTAACTATATAACATGCGAACGATTTGTTTGATATCTATTAGCATCAAAATTTGTAACTCTATAATGGACTGTATATACAACTGCTCATCACCATGTACATGTAGCTAATTTATGTCCTTGTTTACTTTGAAATTGGTAATTATAATTATATATGTGGTTCTAAAAGTGTGCAATTTATTTTAATAGTAGTTGTTAAGCAGTTGATGTTAAGTGCGATTGAAGCAGATAGAATGAAAACAATATGAAATCGAAGATAAGCAAACCGGGATGCCTCGAATCGGATGTTCGATACTGGCCTCGGGGGGTTCTCGAGGTCGAGGTTCGGGGCTACCGTTGGACGATCGATGAAGCTATAACAACTTTATAGGTTTCGGAGTATGTAATTTATGATCAATAATGAGCTATAAATGAAGAACAATTGATGAAATGCAGTAGATGTAAATAAATGAGCTAATCAGAGAGACAATAGGGAGTGTTTAAGTGATGAAGCATAGAATGTTCTTGGTCCTTGTATTGAATATTATGTCTCCTAAAAAGGGATAAGGGTCCCCTTCATATAGGAGGGGAAATACCTGCATAGTACATAATCATTTATTACAAAATAAGATAGCTGGTACAACTATCTAATGTCACGGTACGGACTTATACTTTCATTGCATACCCGACCGCACTTGTTCTTGGGTTGCTTGTCTGGGGCAGTCACCGACCTGTATTGCCTCGAGGTTGGTGCTCGGGGTTAGGCCTCGCTCAACACTTCGAGCCTCATGCGGATGGCCCACAAAATGCCAGAATGAATATAAAATCAGTCTTTCCAATTTTAGTCGTATACAGATAGTCTCCGCATTTCTTAGAGTGAAATGATAAGAAACGACCTTGATGTGAATCTTCCCGGGCCCCCTTGTGATGACATCATACTCATGACGCAAGCTTAGGAGGTGATTCGAAACGTCCTGTCGGATCATCTCCCTAGAAACATTAATTGCACTGCCGGTTCATTTTTCCAAAAAGTAATGATTGCGTTGCCGGTTCGTCTCCCCAGAAGTATTGATTACGCAATTAGTAAGATTACCGACTTTCTATAAATGGGGGGTTGTTTGATCCTAAACTTCACTCCCTCTTTCTTCAACAACCTCCGATCTTTTTCCTTGTCCATACCCATCTCCATATTTCTATTTTTATGGTTCAGATCGATGTCCACAAAGTTGTTCGGCAGTGGCTTAGTGAGCCAGGCCAGGGATTCCTTCTCAAAATCCCCCCCCCCCTCCCACTGAGCGGGG
>ML258286.1:38781-90500 GCA_005239495.1 Nicotiana undulata | reverse complement strand
GATTCCTTCTCAAAAACCCCCCCCCCCCTCCCACTGAGCGGGGTCATATTGGGTTATTGTTGTTGTTGCTGTTGTAGTCGGCCCGAGAAAATGAGAAGAGGGCATCAAGTGCTTTCCGTGCTGGAAGATACAGAGTACTTATACCGCTGCTCATCTATCTTAACTTCAACCGGGTGTGGCACTTCACTCTCCTTGACTTTTGTGGGGCGAGGAGGCAATATCCACTAACTTTTGCATCCCACACCGGTACAATGTCTCAAGAAGTGGCTTCATAATAGTAGCGTTGGCGAGACCCTTTCTTGCCAAAAATTTTCACCGAGCCACAAGTTCCTCCTCCCCTTAAAAGCTTCTGCTTTTTGATGGGCCGTAGCCTTTTCCTCGCCTACTACTGTTTTGAAAAAGGGAGCCCTGAAGACGATGCTTGGGAAGGTCGAAACGAGGTCCCTTAGGAAGAGATTCTCGAGGACGCTTCCCTGGAGAATATGCCCTTGGTAATAGATTAGGTCTTTTGGCCGTTGTTTTATGCTTCTTTGTTGCCGTGTAAGGGTCCCTTGTGGACTTTGTAAATATCTCCTATTAATATAATAGCATTCTTATCTTTCCTTTGATCCTGTGTTGAATTTTATTTTGCCTTTGCTTGTAAAAATTTGCGTGTATGAGTCCGATGGTTAGCCCAAATATCGGACTTGCGGTATGACCAGTATCGTGCTCCTTAAGGTTTTCTGCTACCCCTCTGACTAAGTTGGGACTGATTCGGTATGAACTTGGGTCATCGAGATCTTTGAACCCGGGTTGGGTGAGAATTGGGCCTCGACTCTTTGGAGCAAGGATATCCCGTCGATAACCCTCGAGCAAAAATTTTCTCTGACTCAGGCAGCCTAGAGGGCCTGATGGTCGAATGGCCGTCTGCCCGAATTCGAAATATGGTTAGTCCTGGAGTTCTGAGGACAATCCCCGAGTAAGTATTTACTCGAACTTGGGTAGCCTTTGGGCGTAAATGGTCAAGTGGGCATTTACCTGAGCTCGAAATAGAGATAGCCTTGAGGCTTAATAAATAATCCTCGAATGAGGACCTGCTCAGGCCCGGATAGCCCTTGGGCTTTATACTCGAGCGCCCGCCCAAACTTCGAGGGTAGGGATAGCCTTAAGGCTTTGTACGTTCTCCTCGAGTGAGGAACTTGCTTGAACTCGAGCAGCCGTTGATCTTGGTTATAGATTGTGTTTATATCTATTGCCTCCTTCGTGAGAGTTTTGGGCACAAGTTTCGTAAATATGCTCCCCTGACTTTCTATCGTATACATATATTGGGATCCTTTCATCTTTCAACAGTTAACGCTCCGCCTCTGCAATAGATTGTAATGCCGATTTGTCATTGGTGTGAGGCCTATCTTCCGAAACAGACCTTTTAGGTCTTTGTTTAGGCCGAACAATTTCTTAACCATCAAAGATCGATCGTTTGGGGTTTAGCCCCGAGTCAGTTCTCGACTCGAAATTTTTGACATTAGGACTTGAAGTCGGCCTTTGAATGTTTTCATGGTGGCTCCAAGGCTCTTATGCGTTGTCCCTTGGGTGTCTTTAAGTATGGGGTCAATGTGATCTTTAATTGGCCTGTAGGCCTTTTGATGTCAGCCTGGAGGCTCTTATGCATCTGCCCTTAGGCGTTTCTGGTTAACCATCTCGGGCTTGGTCCTCGAGCCGAGTTACGGCTCGAGCTTATCGACCCTTTAGGTTCTGAATCAGCCCGGAAGCTCTTTAAGTTGGCTTCACGACTCTTACGTGTTTTTAGTTAACCATTTCAGGCTCAGTCTTCGAGCCGAGTTACGGCTCGAGCTCATCGACCCTTTAGGTTTTGAATTAGCCCGGAAGTCTTTTAAGCTTGCTTCACATCTCTTACGCGTTTTAGTTAACCATTTCGGGCTCAGTCCTCGAGCCGGGTTACGGCTCGGGCTCATCGACCCTTTAGGTTTCGAATTAGCCTGTAGGCTTTTTAAGCTGGCTTCACGTCTCTTACGCGTTTTAGTTTACCATTTCGGGCTCAGTCCTCGAGTCGGGTTATGGCTCGGGCTCATCGACCCTTTAGGTTTTGAATTAGCCCGTAGGCTTTTTAAGCTGGTTTCACAGTTCTTACGCATTAGGTTGATACGACCTTTTGTGTGGCTATGTTTTCCCTCGTTAAGGCCTTTGATATTTTTGCGTTCGTCCGACTCTTTGATGGTTCGATGAGAACCTTGATTATGAGTCGTTATGTGACGATAGGTGGGCACCTCAGAAGGTTCTGCCCTATGACTGAACTGTTTCGAAGACTTTTTATTTTTTGGAGCCGACATGAAAATGATCGAAGCTCTTTTATTTAGGTCGAGGGTAGCATGACTTAACCGATTCTTTCCGAAGTAATTTTGAAGGATTTGATTTTATCGCGATGGTCGGGCATCCCCGAGTCGCGTTAGTTTGGCCGTAGCCTATCGACCAGAGTCATTTTGTATTTATCTGAAGCCTTTAGTCCCCAATAACGTATCCTCGGCATCTATATTCGAGGGTATGCCTTTTTAGGGGTCTTACAAGTTCAAATATATAGCCTTGGATTTGTAGTCGGTATTGTGACTTTTATAAGGTTATATGATCTAGACATGCCACTTGAGGTCTTACAATTTCGAACACTCTCGAGGTTACCCGTTTGGGATCTTACGGCCGCGGGTTTGAAAATTTGATTAAGTGGATGTTAATGATAGTCCCCGAGGCATCGATGATTTTTTGGCCCTGGGGCCTTTCCTTGCGAAAATAGCAATTTCTTTGAATTGTAGAAGTGTTCTGGTGACGAAAATATTCCTTTGATTGTTTGGTACAAGCATACACGTTTTTACCGTCAAGGGCTCGATCCTTCTATGCGGACACGGTTCATTTGACCGTTTGGCCCGATACATCATTTTCCTACCGAAACCCTCTTCGGCTTACTTTGATTTGTTTGCGGAGGAGACCCTTCCGGGGCGATGTCCCCCAGCATTTGAGGTTGCTTAGAGAGAAACCTTGAATGATTGTTTAAGTTCTTCCTGGTGAACACATAGATGTTGCCTCGTTAAAAACCTTGCCGGTAAAACCCTTTTTCGGGGATAAAACCCGATCGAAGGAAAAGAGTGCAACGCGTTTGACAACCTAGGAGCCGACGGATGTTCCGATCTCTTTCATTGGATATCTGCAGAAGATTAGCTTGGGACTGTTGATACCCAATTTTTCCTTAAATTATTTTTAAAATTGCATATAAGATTTCAAAATCACTCTTTGTAATAATGGGTATTTTTCCCTATTTTTATTAAATGATTTTCCTGTTTATTTAATATTTCCTACTTAAATAATTATTCATAAACTATGTTATAAATAATTTCAAAATATTTCCCAGCTCAGTATGATACTTTAAATCATCCTTTGTCCATTAGGGTTCAATTATTTCACAAATTAGCCAATTGGGTCTCATTTAATTTTAATTACAGTAATTTTACAATTATAGCCCAATTGAACATTTTGTATTATTTTAATTAGAAACTTATGCATTTTTTTATACTTAATATTAGTTAATTACTGTAATTTTACCTATTTAAACTTAATTTCATTTTTTATACAATTATTAGTTATTTTATTAATTATTTATCTATTTTCTATGGGTATTTAATAATTAGCCACTTTTATTTAATATCTAGCCACATTATACCCAACCCATCTGATCTTTAAACCCAATTAACCCATACCCAGAACCAAAATTCCTACCCAGCCCAAACCAATTCATACTTGGCCCAACCCCATACGTGATCTGAGTCGTTGATCACATAAGATCAACGGTCCAAATCCATATTTCCTTAATTAATTCCAACTATCCCCTCCCCGACCCCCTCATTTTCCAAAGCTCTCTCATCTCTCTATCTCCCGTCTCTCTCTCTCTAGTCTCTCTAGAGACTTTTGTCTCTTCGTCTCCGATGAAGCCTCTCCGCCTTCCTCCGGCCATCTCCGACCACCCTCCTTTCGACTACAAGCCTCTATTAGGTCTCCTCTATCTGGCTCACTTCATCTCTGAAGCCCTCGAGGGTCTGGGCCATGCCAACTCGCACCTGGGCTCCTGCTTTGGGTTGTTCCCCGCCTCTCCGGTGGGGTTTTGGACACGACCATGCCATATCCACCTTGATCTTTGAGTTTCACGGCAGGTTCTCCGATTATCTCTGGTTCTCTTATTAAACCCTAATTTTTGCCTAAACCTCTCATATCTCTGGTATTTTACTTAACGATTCAAACCTTCTTCTTTATGTTTTACATTGTTCTCAACTCAATCTTTAAAAAATCTTCAGCTTTAAAACGTTTTACTTCCTTTTCAAATTAGGGTTTCTCGGAACCTCTTCTATGCTGGGTTTTCACTGAGTTTTTCCTTGCTTTTAAGTATATTATCTGCATATCGTAATGATTCTGTGATCTCGTTTATGTTAAAACCCCTAATTTTTCTAGACTCCTATATGTGGTTCTGTGTACTAGCATGATTGTTCGTCTCTCTTTGCTTGAGTGTCTGTGATTAAATTGCTTTCAATGAGTTTTACTGAGTTTTCTTAGCCTAACTTATGCTTGTGACTACCTGGGTTGTTCAGACTTGCATCTTCTTCTAGCACTTGTTTAACCTGCATGTCTACTATGTCTGAGCATTCCTGTCTATTTATATGATTGTGCCTCTCATGTGATCGATTCTGGATTCCATACTTAGAGGTTTGATTGACAGACCTTCCTTTAAACCCTCAATTGCTATTCAAATTGACTGATTCGTCTGTGGTAATTTATTCTTATTGGTTGTTTCCTTAATTAGAATATTTCTGAACCTAGCCTTAATTGTTTACCCTATTATTTAATAAACCTTGATTCTTTCATTATTTAGTCTTGTACTGATTTTACTTTACCTTATATGACTATATGTTTTACCGTTTGAGTTTGAATCCATTTACTTAAGGGAACCGTGTCTTAATTTCTACACTGATTGATTCTGACTTCTTTTATTACCATACCATTGTGATTCTTACCATATTTTGCTACTCGTTTTTCAACTATAAAAGTCCTAGCTTTTCACAAATATACACACACAGACTTGTGTTCTTCTCGCTTATCAGTACTACTCTAAGCTCTCTCTTGTTCTTTCTCTCTTTTTTTCTTTACTCTGCTATTGTTTGCTATTGGCCGGCTATAAGCCTAGGCCAATATTGTGCTCATACTTGGCTCTTTCACTCTGCTGCTCACTCTTGTTACTGGTATGTCCTGATTAATCTCCAAAGTTACAAACCAATGTGGCTATTACTATTTCAGTATGTTTTATTCCTAGTTGTTTTCTACCTATGCTTCTACTGTTCTACATGCAATTGATCCCCTGTTTTGCCTGATGATACTTTCCATTCTCAACTCTTTACCTGTTTATGGTTAAGCTGGTATTTGTTATGAACTGTACTTATTCTTGTATACATCTGCTAGGCCATTCATATTCTTGTTCAGTATCATGTGTGAACCTTCCTATCCCTGGTTCCCTGAATTGTTCATCTGTCAATATTTGACTTGCATGACTATTACTTGCTCTTAATTTCACTTATCACAACTATTTTCTTTTATTATCTCATGTTACTGTCTAAACTTGGTCATTTCTTGGTCCCCTGAACCTCTTTGATTTTGTGTACTCATGCTTAAGTGAGTTTTCATAATGTCTCTGTATCTCTTGGTGTTATTATGTGATCCATTTCCCTTTTGTCCCATTATCCTTGTGTGCAATCCTGTATTGCTGAACTGTTGATTAATGTTTCCGTCTATTTTAGGTTAATCTTTCAAAAACTAACTCTCCAGTTTTAAAAACTCTTTTCTTAAACTATGAATTTTCCTCTTTCCCTGCACATTACACTACTCCTAGAAAATTAGGTCCTACCCCCTTCGTGTGAGAATTGTCTTGAGTACCCCTGAGTACTCATGGAACTTTGACACACACGGCTGGTAATTCCACACTGCACTTTGTTAAAATCTTTGCAATTTTCCTGGGGGCTGGTATTGGCCAGGGATCCATTGGACCCTTTGGGAGCTTTGTCGCACCCAGGCCATTAAGGTTGTGGAACTCGAAAGGAGTGAGGCTGGGAGATTGGGCCTGGTTGAAGGCTCCCTATAGAATAACTTCTTGTTTTCTTTTTTATTATTAATGTAATTTATTATTCAGGTTGTAATAATTTGTAAACGAATAATTGGGGCTGGATAGTGAAAAGGGTGGGGTTATGCATATTTAGTATAAATCCGGGTAGAAAACATGTTTAGGATTTACTTCACCTATGTGCGCAATAGAAATCCTGTTTAGGACTTATTTGTCATGCATTAGTAAGTTATGTTTTAGTTTTCTTTACTTCAGCATCTCATCACACTCATGATCACTTAGCAAATCATGTTAACTACCAGTAATAGGCTGTTACAATTACTGTCCCGCTTAGAAATCCTGTTCTAGTCAAATAACTATAAGAAATGGTTGCCACAATGACACTGCCTCTGCATATACATAACTGTTGCATTTAGAAACTATGTTTCAGGGTGCTCTTGTGTGCATTAGATATCCTGTCTTTAGTACTTCTTATTTGTTAAACTATAGTAGTTGAAAGCCCAATTAGCATGTTAATCTAATAATCCCATAAAAATATGATTAGTCTACTTGAAACATTTTCTGCAAATATATACCTTTAAAATCAGAATCCAAATATACATGTTCACTCTTTGAGATAGTTAGGCAATGTATACGATGCCTAGGCAAACTTTAGGCCCAATGCGTATTAAAATCAAATCAATTATGTTCTACTAGTTTAATCAGTCTCTTTTAACCTTTTTGAACTCTGCTGCTCCCATTCTTGATTTTACCTCTCTGAAGGTCACCCTACTTCTTATTAAAACTCCTCTATATATATTCTTAACAAATCTTGAAGTCATGCACTTCCTAACCCTTAAGATTTTATGGTTTTGCACTATTATGTTTTCAAACTGTTGTGTTGTAAAGCTACTTCACTCCGCTCTAATCGTGCCATTCTGAGTCCTCGCTCTGTTAAACTTCTAGTTTTTTATACAATTTTACCACGCTTTTACTATAATTCTCTTTTTAACTACTACTCTCTGTTAAGCTACTGCATTTTAGTCACTTCTCTTTTAAAATCACTCTATCACTGCAAACCACGCTTTAATGATTTTCATCTGTATTTTTCTAGAAACTTTAAATCCCTGTATATTTTCTAAATCTTACCGTTGTCTATAAATAACTACATTTCTGAAAATCAACCATTTTTCTGAATTACTCATTTTAAGTTGAATTGTCTACTCCATAATTAAGTTTTCCAAATCAGACTCCTCTTACAACTCACTGTTTTACCCAAAAACTCTTTTTTTTAAAACTCCATCTCTGAGACTCTAAGTGTGTTTGAGACGTGCCAATTGTATGTTTATCTGTGGAGGGATGTATGAGCCTTTATTTTCCCCTCTATGTGTCCCTTTGTATGTGAGGTCCTACTTGTTATGCATGTCACCTAGTATTTTATCCTTTAAACTTAGGGGTCCATCCTAGTACTCACCTTGTAAGATTAGTAGTCCTAAATACCCTCCAGGACTTATAGAATGGGACGGGTAATGGCACGCAATAAGCATTCGTGACCAACACACGCATTTAAATAACCTTTACGTGGAGGGAAGGTTAGAATACGGATATGATGATCGGTGCGCTAATACCACGTGTAGCCGCCTCATCGAGGTGTGACATACCGGGTATTGCATTGATGTGATCCATATTACTTTAACCTAGGACAGTTTCTTTTCAAGTGTTTATTTTTATACTTTCTCCAAAACCTTTAAAGATTTTTTTATGCTTGTTTGAAATCCCCTCTTATATGAACCTTACTTGCTACTTGTTCACCGTCCAAATTCACAAAACTTATTGGTTGGGACCCACAGTTGTGGATCTTGAGTGGTGCCTAACACCTTCACCTTGGGATAATTTCAAGCCCTTACCCAATCTCTGGTAACACAAACTAGTTCATGAGTTATTAACTCTAGGTGCCCTAACGCACATAAAAATCGTTAGGTGGCGACTCTTCCTTAAACCCTTTCTTTTAAGGAGTTTTCCAAAATGTCATAAACCCGATATTTCCTCACCTAACCCGTGCGATACAAAAAGGGGGCGCGACATCATGGCGACTCTGCTGGGGATTCCCTAGGCTTATACCATTACAATTTGCTCTGTGAATTTGGACCTTTTATTTTTATTTAAATGCTTGCACCTTTTCCCTATTCCCCGTTATATGATGATAACTGTTTACTTTTACAAGTATTTATTTCACCTGAACGTAACTGACATATCTTCGTGTTTCTTTGTAACCGCTTTCCATTATAACTGTTGTATTTTCTTTCTTTACCGCTTTTCTCAACGTGAAAATACATGCCTATCTGTTTTAATGCTTATTATTGCATATCATGATCCGCATTCATATTCCACTCGTGACAAACGAAATCCTATAGCAACGCTTACAATGAGTGGTTGCGCTATTCCAATATTATCACCCCCTAAATTCGGAAAGGCGTATTTGCGGTAAAACTAGTCGATCAGCGGTGCAGTCGACGGTTCCGTGACTTCCCCCTTGAGTTGTCCGCTCAAGGGTATCAGTCTAAAACCCTAATAGAAACCTTACTCTATTGTATGTTGCATGCATCATAGTCAAACCTAGCCAGGCTAACGTGTTGTCCGCACAATAGCCTTTAAGATAGCCTTGTCCAAAGTCCATTGGGTTTCCCTAGAACCCAAAAGGACGCCTTCACATTCTGTGCATTTATTTTGAGAACTTAAATTCTCATGCTAATTATTGATGCTAAATAGTCGAGTCCGGTGGGGGTAAGGGCCTAACCTGTTTACTTTGCAAAAATGAGGCACGAGGTCCCCAGATTCGACATGGTCACCAACATCCACCCAAAACTTCTAAATTGGTGGGAAGACTTGCACTCAAGCGACAGAACAACAATCAGAAAACACCTGGGCAACTTTCCCTCTCTCTTGGACATTCAGCCTAATAACATGGTGATAGAGGCTGCCACCTTATTCTGGGACTGTGATTGGTCGATTTTTCGATTTGGGAACAATGAGATGACACAGTTGCTAGAGGAGATAGGGGGTTTAGCTGGTTTGCGTGGGAGTCTCAAGGGTTATTGATGCCTGAAAACCTAACAAGCCGGGGTTTTCTCAAGATGATTGGACTCAAGAAGAATCCGAATTTAGTCTTCTTAGAAGACGCGTACATCCCCTTTGACTATTTGTTCGAGAGGTATGGCCGTAGTCAGTCTTACCGCACATACCAGAAAGAGTTCGCCTCACCTCTCTAAGACACATTCACCGCCGAGTATTCGTCTTCATATATTGCTTTTTGGGATTGATGGTCTTCCCGACAAAGAAGGGGAGAATTTACACCAGATTGGCTATGGTTACCAAGACTTTGATTGAAGGGATCAACGGACAGGATTTCAGCATTGTACCTATGATTGTTTCTGACATATACCGAGCTTTGAAGAAATGTCAATGAGGAGCAAAACATTTTGAGGGTTGCAACCTGCTACTTCAGCTTTGGCTCACCGAGCATTTGCAAAGGGGTGACTACCGTCAAGACATACATAGGAGAGTTTGGGATGATCATATTGCTTTCCATCATCCAAAGCATATGAATTACATCCCCGACATGTTTGCACAGCCAGAGAAGGACGAAGGATGGGTTGAGTTATTGGAAAATCTGACCGAGGATCAGATCCAATGGATGTTCGAGTGGTTCCCGACCGACGAATTCATCATTCGGACTAGAGACACTCCGTTCCTGATATTGATTGGTCTTAGAGGGACATACCCTTACATCCTGATTCACGTCATGAGGCAAGCAGGGAGGAATCAAGTCGTCCCAAGGGTCGAGAAAATAAGTCATCTCAGGGCGTACTTCCAAAATGATGACATCCCTCACGAGTGTCAAGCTTAGCAATTATGGCACTACAGGATCCGGTTGGAGAAGGATACTATCGAGCCCGACAGGTATCACGCTGGTTGCTCTCCTTACTATCTGGGATGGTTGGAAGATAACTGGGGAGGAAGTATTGATCCAGGGTTCGCTCGAGGACATAGGGTTATAGATGAGAAAGCTGAGGCAACAACTAGGCTCAACCAGCTTCGCAAAAGGCTCCGTGACTATGAAGAAGATCATCACAAAATCCACATAGCCAACAAGAAGCTGATTGAGGAACGGAAAGACATGTCCATCACTTCCACTCAGAGGCTAGCACACTTGGAACGAGGCATAGTTGACTTGGAGGAAAAGTTCCTTGGGAGGATCGAGACTTGTCAAAAGACCAAGGGAGCTGAAGCGGGAATTCTAGCGAAACCCTACTTGCTGTTGGGACTCCGCGAGATGGGAATGTTGATCAAGGCAAGTAGAGGTGCCGAGTCTGGGGAAGGTCCTTCTGGGACCAAGTAGATAGGATTTGTCTTTACTTTGCTTTTGATGTAATAAGGCCACGGGCCATTAGTGACATTTTATATTTTCGTATTCTTAGAGTCAAGTTGGATTTGTCTATTTTATTATCAATAAAATGAGGCATTTAGCATTTTAAGTTCTCCAAATTAATTTGTCGTTAGGCCTACCTCGGGCATAAAGAGGTTCCCCAACTTAGGATGCGTTTTACATTTTCGCATTTCGTGTTTAAATTACCGCAACATTCTTCATAATCTTCACTAACTTCACTACTTTTTTTTTAGTTATTCCCCTTCCCTAAAGGTTAGTTCGTGCACTCTGGCATCAACTGCTTATTGCACCAGATCAAAGGGCACTCCTTTTACTCCTCCTCCCAGTCCTCCCAAAGGAAAAAAGCAAGGGTAAAACCAAGATGACAGATGCAAGCGGTACTAGAAAAGACAATAGGGATGAACAAGTTGAGATCACTGATGGTCAGGGTATTCAGGTTCTGCACGAGGGTATGTCTCCACTAGAGAAGAAGCTGCTAAAGTTCCAAGAGGAACTTGATCAAGTCAAGAACTTGGCCCACTTGTCATTCTCCCTCAACGTCCCAGACGTTCACTTCCAAAATTCTCTGAACCCCACTTTACCACAAAACATCCCCAAATAACCCAACCACACCAAAGATCCCGTTCCACCAGCACAACACAACACATGTCACTACAACACTCCGCCTCTCCAGGATCAAACGAGAGACCACTTCCAGGCTTATGACAACCCCATTTATGTGGAAATTGTAGCTCATTCCACACTGCATACCCGTGAGTCCGACGAGAAGGATAAGCTCATCAGGAATCTGGCCGAGGAACTCAAGAAATTGACCAACCGAGTTCAGGGCGTCGAATGAGTTAAAGGGGTTGAGGGATTGAACTATGAGGATCTTTGCATACAGCCCGATGTTGAACTTCCCGAGGGGTACAAACCTCCTAAGTTCGAGATGTTTGATGGTACTAGTGACCCAAGAGTCCATCTGAGGACTTACTGCGACAAATTGGTCGGCGTGGGGAAAGATGAAAGGATCCGCATGAAACTCTTCATGAGGAGTTTGAAAGGTGATGCACTATCCTGGTACATCAACCAGGATCTAAAGAAATGGATCAATTGGGTGAACATGGCTACGGACTTCATGGATAGATTCAGATTCAACACGGAGAATGCACCGGATGTGTTATACATCCAGAACTTGAAGAAGAAACCAACAGAGACTCTTCACGAGTATGCTACTCGTTGGAGGTCAGAGGCTGCCAAGGTCAGACCAGCCTTGGAAGAGGAACAAATGAAGAAATTCTTTGTGTGCGCTCAGGATCCTCAATACTATGAGCGGCTGATAATGGTCGAGGGGCACACGTTTTCTGATATTATCAAGCTAGGAGAACGAATCGAGGAAGGTATCAGAAACGGTATGGTTACTAATTTTGAAGCATTACATGCTACCAATAAAGCTCTGCAATCCGGTGGTGTGTCCAAGAAAAGGGATGTAGGAGCCGTGATGGTGGCACATCAAGCCAAGTTCCCTCCCAAATACCAAGTATACCCCGCACCTTCCTTCACATACCAACCAGCTCCAAGTTACCAAGCACCCTCAGCTCAATACCAGACACCCTCACCCACCTACTAAACTCCACCATCCATATATCAGCCTACCTCGCCTAGATACTCACAACCAGCTCCCTTCTATAGTGCCTACAATTCCCAACCTTCTCATTATCAATCACCACCTAATCGCCAAAACTTCCCGAGACCTTGCCCAAACTTCAACCGTCGTCCACCAAAATAGTATATTGCCATAGCTGAACCCATTGACCAATTATACGAAAAGCTTAAAGCCGCCGGTTATGTCACACCCGTTCCCGCTGTCGTCCCTGAAAACCCATCTCAGTAGGTCAACCCAAACAAAACCTGTGCTTACCACTCCGGCATGAAGGGACACACCATCGAGGAATGTCGTTCCTTGAAGGACAAGATACAAACCCTCATAGATAACAAGATCATTGTAGCCAAGGATCCTGCTCTTAATGTTCGCAATAATCCGCTGCCTGACCATAAAGGCGGTGTCCACATGATTGAGGTTGAAGATGATTGGGATCCCGAGGGATCAATTGGGCTAATTGCCGAGGGTGATCCGAAGAAGTTTGCGATTACTCTTAATCTGATCGTGGTCCAGATGCAGCCATCTGAGGAAGTTGAGGTAAACATGTCCATTCCACTCAAGTTTGAATCGAGACCACCCGCCGAAGGAAAGGCCCCAGGACCGATCAAAGTCAAGTTTGTACGACCACTCAAAGTTGCAGTCCGGCCATCTATAACATATACTCCGGCAGGAATAAGAATGACCACACCTATTCCAGTGGCAATGTCAACAACATCACCCTTTTACTTAGATGCCATTCTGTGGGACTATACCGCTGAAGCAAGGAGGAAAGGTAAAGGCAAGTCTGAAGAAGCCATCGCTGCACAGGGTATGACGAGAACTGGCAGAGTTTATACCCCCGAACATTTGGCCGAGTCTAGCAAGCAGGCCAACAATCGCCCCCTATCATTGAAACATGTTTAGACGATCGGTGGAGAAAGATACAAGCCAAGGAATACTCAATCCTCGACTAGTTGAACAAAACGCCAGCTCAGATATCCATCATCTCCCTATTACAAAACTCTGAAACTCACAGGAGTGCTTTGCTAAGGGTGCTGAGTGAAACATACGTGCCAGACAATATCACCAGTGGGGAAATGGCCAACATGGTGGTCCAGATACTGGAGAGTCACAAGATCACTTTCCATGAAGATGAGTTACCGCCCGAAGGACTAGGGCATAACAAAGCACTACACATCACTGTACAATGTGAGGATCATTTCATCACAAGGATCCTAATTGATGGGGTTTCCAGCCTCAACATCTGTCCGTTGGTCACACTCAAGATATTATGCAAGAGTCTACATGAGATAAAGGAAGGAGAGATCAACGTAAAAGCCTTTGATGGTTCGCAGAGGTCCACTATGGGAGAAATCACCTTATGCTTACAGATGGGACCAACTTGGTTCGATGTAGATTTCCAAGTGATAGATGTGCCTGCATCCTACAACTTACTGTTGGGACGACCTTGGATCCACGTTGTTGGGGCCCTGTCATCAACCCTACACCAAGCTATGAAGTTTGAATGGAATCACCAAGAGGTAATCATTCATGGCGACGGTAGCAACCATATCTACGGTCGCCAGACCTTTTCGGTCATCGATGGAAGGAGGAAGTTGGGTGGAGAAATCTATCACAACGTAGAACGTGTTAACACCATTGACAAAGACAAGTGGTGGGGCAGTAAGACCAAAAGCATATTGAACTGGCAAGGGTACGAGCCGGGTAAAGGGCTCGGTAAGAATCTCCAAGGAATAACAAAGCCAATAACACTCAAGAAGCACGGTACTACTTTTGGTCTAGGGTACGAGTACACTTGGAAGGAGTTCAAGGACTGGTCGCCACCATGGCGCGGCCCCTATTACCCATTAGAGCAGCCAATACCCCACATAGAGCAAACTTTCCAGCCAGCTGGCATCACATATGGTACAGACGAAGAAGAGACACTAGCGGCAATAAGGGATCTATTTTTGGATGATGAGGACATGGACTACTGTGTCATTCTTGAAGAGGAGGGGGAGGAAGTCCCTTCCATACAAGGCGTGAGCAAGGGATCATATCTCAACAATAAGTCCGTCAAGACAACCAAAGCCCGTCGAGCCTCGGGGTAGCAAGGCTAACAAAACAAGCATTATTTACAGTTTATTTATTTAAAGAATTTTCTTCCTTTTCGCATTTTTAATTTCTGCAAGAAAGAGCTCCTATGTTCAAACAATTATTCAATTTATCAAAGCATTTCTAGTTTCTTTATAAATCTTATATTTACTTGCTACTGTTTTCCTCCCCATTACTTTATTTTGCACATCATTACTATTACTTATCTTGATGAACCGACGACTGTGACCTGCAACGAGGCAACGCAACAAACGGATCCCGAGTCAGACAAGGATGATATACCTGAGGATATTATTAAGGAGGTCGAGAACTTTGAGAACATACCTAAGTCTAACTTGGACGAGACTGAGGTCGTCAACCTGAGAAACGTAGAGATCGTCAAATAAACACGCATCAGCATTCATCTGTCGCCGTCAGAAAAGGAGGAATATACGGAATTCTTAAGGGAATATGAGGACATATTCGCCTGGTCATATGATGACATGACTGGCCTCAGTACATCTATTGTGGCCCACAAACTGCCAACCATCAAACATTCCCACCAGTGAAGCAAAAGCTCAGGAAATTCAAATCAGACATGAGCTTGAAAATCAAAGAAGAGATCACCAAACAGATCAACGTCGGGGTTCTATGAGTGGTCGAATATCCTACATGGTTAGCTAAACATTGTGCATGTACCAAAGAAAGATGGGAAGGTCAGAGTCTGCGTCGACTACCAGGATCTCAACTGGGCCAGTCCGAAGGATGACTTCCCCCGGCCAAACATACATATCCTAATTGATAACTATGCCAAGCACGAACTGCAGTACTTTGTAGATTGTTTTGCTGGTTACCATCAGATTTGGATGGACGAGGAAGATGCTAAAAAAATGGCATTCATTACACCGTGGGGAGTGTATTGCTATAAGATGATGCCATTCGGTTTGAAGAATGCAAGGGCCACTTACATGAGGGCTATAACTATTATATTCCATGATATGATTCCCAAGGAGATCGAGGTATACGTGGACGACGTCATCATCAAATCAAAGAAAGCTGCTGATCACATGGAAGATTTGAGAAAGTTCTTCAACAGGTTAAGGAAATACAATCTGAAACTTAACCCCGCAAAATGTGCGTTCGGGGTTCCTGCTGGCAAGCTGCTAGGGTTCATTGTCAATCGTCGATGAATAGAGCTAGATCCATCAAAGGTCAAAGTCATCCAAGAATTGTCGCCACCAAGGAACAAAAAGGATGTTATGAGCTTCCTAGGACGGCTCAATTATATTAGCCGGTTCATAGCCAGTCTACCGTCAGTTGTGAACCAATTTTCAAAATGCTAAGAAAGGATGCTGCCACCAAATGGACTGAGGATTGTCAAAAGGCCTTCGACAGAATCAAAGAGTATCTCTCAACACCACCAGTCTTGGTACACCCAGAGCTGGGTAGACCCCTATTACTCTACCTGGCCGTATTAGATGGAGCTTTTGGTTGCGTTCTCGGGCAACATGACGAAACAGGGAGGAAAGAGCAAGCAATTTACTACCTCAACAAGAAGTTTACTCCGTATGAGGCCCGATACTCTCTATTAGAGCGCACCTGTTGTGCTTTGACTTGGGTCGCACAAAAGCTGAGGCATTATTTCTGCGCCTACACAACGTACCTCATATCAAGGATGGATCCGCTCAAGTACATCTTTCAGAAGCCCGTGCCCACTGGCAAGTTAGCTAAATGGCAGATCCTGTTAAGTGAGTTCGACATCATTTACGTAACTCAAAAGGTGGTTAAGGGACAAGCATTAGTTGATCATCTTGCTGAAAATCCTATGGGCGGAGAATACGAACCATTGAAAACGTATTTCCCCGATAAAGAATTGTCATTCGTAGGAGAGGATATTGCAGAATCCTACGACGGTTGGAGGATGTTCTTTGATGGGGCCGCAAACTTCAAAAGAGTGGGTATTGGAGCAGTCTTGATTTCAGAAACTATCCAGCACTACCCGGTATCCGCCAAACTCAGGTTCCCCTACACCAACAACATGGTTGAATATGAGGCCTGCATCCTTAGGCTCAATTTGGCCATCAACATGGATGTTCAGGAATTATTAGTAATTGGTGACTCAGACTTATTGATACACCAAGTCCAAGGAGAATGGGCGACCAGGAATTCCAAGATACTTCCATACCTACATCGTGTGCAGAAATTGAGAAAGAGGTTCACAAAGATTGAATTCCGGCACGTTCCCAGAATCCAGAATGAGTTCACTGATGCATTGGCTACCTTGTCATCTATGATCCAACATCCAGATAAGAACTTCATTGATCCTATCCCGGTGGGGATTCACAATCAGTAGGCCTACTACACCCACGTTGAAGAAGAAGCATATGGAAAGCCTTGGTTTCATGATATTAAGGAGTACTTGGCAGAGGGAGAGTACCTAGAGCTTGCAAACGCTACTCAAAAGTGCACTCTTCGAAGGTTATCAAACAACTTCTTTCACAACAGAGGAATCGTATATAGGAGAACTCCCGATTTGGGTTTGCTAAGATGTGTCGAGGCAAAGGAAGTAACGAAGCTATTGGAAGAAATACATGTTGGTACATGCGGTCCTCATATGAAGGGGTTTGTTCTAGAAAAGAAGATACTTCGGGCTGGTTATTTATGGATGACCATGGAAACAGACTGCATCCAGTATGTCCGCAAATGCCATCGATGTCAGATGCATGGGGATATAATAAAGGTACCTCCCAGCGAGCTTAATGCAACAAGCTCACCATGGATGTTCGCCTCCTGGGGCATGGACGTTATTGGACCAATCGAGCATGCAGCCTCTAATGGACACATGTTCATTCTAGTTGCCATTGACTATTTCACCAAATGGGTCGAAGCAGCATCTTGCAAAGTAGTTACTAAGAAGGTCGTGGTCGACTTTGTCCGCGACCGCATTGTCTGTCGGTTCAGAGTTCCAGAGTCAATCATCACCGACAATGGTTCCAACCTAAACAGTAATTTGATGAAAGCAATGTGTGAAACCTTCAAGATCAAGCACAAGAACTCCACAGCATACATACCACAGATGAATGGAGCCGTTGAGGCTACCAACAAGAATATCAAGAAGATATTGAGAAAAATGATAGAAAAGCACAAGCAATGGCACGAGAAATTGTCATTTGATCTGTTGGGGTATCGCACCACGGTTCGCACATCAACCGGGGCAACTCCTTACATGTTGGTATACGGTACAGAAGCCGTCATTCCTGCTGAAGTTGAGATTCCATCTTTGAGAATCATACAAGAAGCCAAGCTCAGCGACGCAGAATGGGTAAGAAGCCGCTATGAGCAATTGGCCCTCATAGACGGAAAGAGAATGAACGCGGTTTGTCATGGTCAGATATATCAGAATAGAATGACCAGAGCCTTCAACAAGAAAGTCAAACCAAGGCGATTCACACCGGGGCAACTGGTGTTAAAGAAAATATTTCCTCATCAAGATGAAGCAAAAGGGAAATTCTCTCCCAATTGGCAAGGCCCGTACATGGTTCACCGAGTGCTAATGGGAGGAGCACTCATACTGGCAGAAATGGATGGAGAAATTTGGCCTAAACCAATCAATTCAGACTCAGTCAAGCGCTACTATGTATAATTGATATGTTTCTATCAATGTTGTAAATTGAACTACGCCTGACCTGATTCCCGTTTAAGAGGGGATACGTAGGCAGCCCTGTGGGTTCGGTCACATTTTAATAAACTTTTCATCTTCCCCCACGAATGGAAACTGGGGAAGAATTTTGAGAAGGACCCTCAAATCTCCGCAGCAAGAGAGGTTCCAATGTCTTGAACCGTGTCATGGTCGTCGTTTCATCCAAAGAATTATTTGTTTCTATATGTTATATCATATTTTATAAAACCATGCATATTTATTTCTCAAAAACAACTTGTTTTAGCAACGCTACCCCTGTGGTACAAACAAAGTTATCATCATCAAGCAGATAGGCCGATCCGAGCCAGCAGGGATACGAACTAACCCTTCCCTCTACGGAACTCACGATTTTTCTCTGGATCCAGGTACAAATATGGCAAAAGCCCAAGACATCCCATTATCCCCACAAGACGCATGATTCTCAAGGATACGCTCTCGAACTCATCGCACATGCCAACGCTTACTGTTATCATCATTGCAAACGATATTTCATTCGCAACAATCGTATCACCTCACTTTATCATCAGCTAAGAACTCTTACTGTCATTTTATTTTTTGCACTGCATAAGGCTAATTTTCTGCCTTCTGAGATTAATCATCATCTCCCTGCATTTTCTCTCTTTGCATAAGGCTACCATTCTACCTTCCGAGGTTAAGCTCTACCTCCATCTGCATTCGCATCTGCATAAGGCTACCATTCTGCCTTCCGAGACTAAGCTCTGTCTCCGTCTGCATGAGGTTAAGCTCTACCTCTATCTGCATTCGCATCTGCATAAGGCTATCATTCTACCTTCCGAGACTAAGCTATGTCTCCATCTGCATGAGGTTAACCTCTACCTCCACCTGCATTCGCATCTTTGCATAAGTCTACCATTCTGACTTCCGAGACTAAGCTCTGTCTCCATGAGTTTAAGCTCTACCTCCATCTGTATTCGCATCTGCATAACGCTACCTTTCTGCCTCTCGAGGTTAAGCTCTACCTCCATCTGCATTTGCATCTTTGCGTAAGGCTACCTTTCTGCCTTCCGAGGTTCTACGCTACCTCCCCTGCATTTTATTTCCTGCATTGCATAAGGCTATCATTCTGCCTTCCGAGGTTCTACGCTACCTCTCTCCGCATCTTACTTCATTACGCTAAGCTCCTTTCTACCTTTTCAAAGAAGTCACCTTATTTATTTACGCTTTCTTTCGGGCTAAGCTCTGCCCTCTTTCTTTTCGCAAATCGCAAGACTAAGCTCTGTCTTGCCAACATCATACTACTGCATTCTTCATGGGCTGAAATATCTCCAACTTGTCCAAAGGCGTCATCGTTCAGAGGCACCATTTTCATGGCCCGAGAACATCATTTCATGCCCTAAGGATCTCTTTTATTCAACTTGCATATCATTATTCAAAGGCATCATGGTTCGGAGGCACCATCCTCATGGCCCGAGAACATCATTTCATAGCCTGCGAATCCCGCGCTAAGCGATTCACGGCCCAGGACATCATGGTCTAAGGACATCATCCTAATTGTCCAAAGACAACATTCATAGTCCAACGGGAACTTGCATCATGTTTATATTATGCACAATATATGTTTGTTATCTAGTTGCAGGTAACCCGGCCAGAACAACCGACCAGGCAGGAACAGACCACTCCAGTTCTCTGATACAACCCCGTAAGGCCTTTCTACTTTTACCCTACCTCGCACCTTGCGTTCGTTCTTGTGAAACATTACCGGTATATTTCGCTGATGAGTCCGGAACTACACACGGCCTGATTCCTGTAAGACCAGGGATATGTAGACAGCTCAGAAGCCAGGGTACGGCCTAATTCTCTCACGCAATTTTATTCGGTCAAAATAGTTGGGCCAAAAAGAAAAATTTAGAAAAAATACCATAAGCAAAATAAAAATAAAAATTAAGCTGAAGAGAAATATATAAAAGAAAAAAGATTAAATTAAACAAAATCTGACAAAAAAAGGAAAAAAAGATAAAAATTTAGTATCTTGTATCTTCGGTTTCTTTTAGATTTGGAATAAAAGACGTATCTCATCATAAATGTTTTTGTAATTTTGGGTAGGATTTGGAGTGCTAAGATGAGCCTTTCTCAAACTTTGCTCCATAATTTTCTTAGATGTTTCTTGGATGGGGTAGGGGTTGACGGGAGGAAGAAGACAAGTGGAAGAGAAAGGAGAAGTGGGTCAGCTTTAGTATAAAGAGTTGTCGCGACCCAAAATTCTCACCTTCGGGATCGTGATAACGCATAACATTTCACTTGCTAGGCAAGCCAATGTCAGAGACTCTTTAAGCCAGATTTATTCAATTCAAATAAGTGAAACCAATTAAATCAAAATGAAACTAAAGTGAAGTACGAAATGACACAAAATCCCATAATATATAAGAACAACCCGGATCTGGAGTCGCAAGTGCACGAGCTTCTAGAGTCTCTACGAATAGAGTTTGAAATAAATACAACTGTCTCGAATGAAAAGAAAAAGTAAATAGGGAAAGTGTAAGGGGACTTCAAAGTCTGCAGACACTAGCAGCTCTACCTCGAGTATCCAAGTGATAATCCGAGCTGATGCACCTCACGTGCAACTGAGACCAGTACCAAAATCTTCACAAGAAGTGCGGAGTGTAGTATGAGTACAACCGACCTGATGTACTCCATAAGTGTCGAGTCTAACTTCGACGAGGCTATGACATGACACCCACGTAAAGAAACTTGTGCAGAAGGAAATATACGAATAACATGACAATAAACAAAGATTAAACCGGTACTATTGGGACGGGACATGCGAAAAGGGGTACAAAATACGGTGACTACAACAGAGAATAACAACATGAAACAATTAATAAACCTTCCGCCAATAAGATGGATAAACATTAGGAATATAAACTCCACGACATCACCCTTCGTGCTTTAACTCTCTACCTCATTATGTATAAATCAACAATAGAAAAAAAATCAACACGGCATTACCCTTGTGCATTGACACTCTCTCCTTTGCTGAAGCAAAGAACGTATAACATTTTGGGAGAAAGAATGGTCAAGAATAAACCTTACGTCAACAACGTTTCCAAATATCGAGCCTCAACTTCCAATGGTAATCAATTATCACAAATAACTCATAAATACGGTAAGAATGATCATTTTAGTGATAAACTAGTCTAGGCATGGATTTCGTAATTGAAGTGGGACATGAATCACGAGAAACAAGTTTCAACCGCATTCTTTGGCCCAACAACAACGCATAAGTACTCGTCACCTCACATATACGGTGTAACCAACATTTAAACACGTAACAAATAGGCAAACAAGTCCTAATCCCTCAAGCAAAAGTTAGCCACGACACTTATTTCGCTCCGAAAATCAACTCAAAGCTCAACCACGACTTTGCCCTTCGAACAAGCCTCCAAACCAACCAAATCCAGCAAATTATTAACCAAACGATTCAAAATAAACCTTAGGAACTACCCATGAATGCAAATGTTCAATTTAGGTTATTATTGAAAAAGTCAACAAAAGTCAACTCCCGGGCCCGTTTGGTCCAATCCCGAAATTCGGACTAAAACATGATTATCCATTCACTCTCGAGCCTGGTTATGTAGTTTGTTTCGAAATCCGACCTCAATTTGAGATATAAATTCCAATTTTACAAAATTCCTAATTCCACCCAAATCCCCACTTTCTACCACAAAAATCCTAGATTTTAGGTTGAAATATTATGAAATGTGAAGGGTATTGAAAGAAAATAGGTTAAAATCACTTACCAATGTATTGGGGAAGAGGAGCTCTTGGGAAAATCGCTTCTAAGGTAGGTTTGAAAATTTGAGAGAACGAACTAAAATCACGTTTTCCCATCTTAAGTTCGGGCGCAGATGTCGCAATTGCGCACCTGGGGTTCGCTATTGCGAACCCTGCAAATGCGAGAAATCCTTTGCAATTGAGAAAGTCTCACATTTATGTTTTCATCGCAATTGCGATCATTGTGATCGCAAATGCGAACACTACTCCCCCAGCCCCACTTCGCAATTGCGAACCATTGGTGCCCATCTACTTTTCGAAAATGTAGGAAATAGCTTGCAAATGCGAACCTGACAGGACGTTTGCCACATCGTTATTGTGAAGCCAGACCTCGCAAGGCCTGCACCAGAAACAGAAGAATACCAACTATGATTCGAAGTCCAATATCCTTCTGTAGCCTATCTGAAACTCACTCGAAACCTCGGGGCTCCAAACCAAATATGAACATGAGTCCAAAAACCTCATACAAACTCGCTCGCGCGATCAAAACACCAAAATAACACCTAGAACTACGAACCAGACACCAAATCAAATGAAACTTTAAATTTTTTATTTTAATAACGAGATGTCTGAATTGCGTCAAACCAACTCTGTTTCTCACCAATTTTGGCAGACAAGTCATAAATATAGTAATGGACCTATACCGAATTCCGGAACCAAAATACGGACCCGATATCAACAAAGTCAAACATTGATCAAACCTTTCAATTCATTAAGCCTTTAAACTTTAAATTTTTAACAAAATGCGATAACTCGAGCTAGAGACCTCCGAATTGGATTCCGGACATACGCTCAGGTCCCAAATCATAATACGGACCCATCGGGATCGTTAAAATACAGATTCAAGTATTTTTTTAAAATATTGACCGAAGTCAACCCAAATGAATTTTTAAAGCAAACTATCATGTTTTATCAAATTTTTAACATAAAAACCTTCCAAAAAATATCCGGACTATGCACGCAACTCAAGGAATGCTTAAAAAGCCTATTGGAGGCTTCGAAACACAGAATTAAGGTTTAAAACTCTAGATGACCTATCAGATCATCACAAGAGTGGAATAGCTTTTATTTTTATTTTTAATTTATTGTGGGATCCAAAATTTGACCAATCACGTGAAGTTAGGTGTTAAATATTTCATAAATGCTTAATATAGTGTTTCCATTAGATTCAAGGGTAGAAAAAGCCACAAATTTAAGTAAAAATGGTATGGGGTAGCCATTATTTAAGGTGATATTTATTTTTTATTCAACAATTCTAATATTGAGTAAAAATAGCCACTACTATATTAAAATTAATATGAAAATACATTTTTACCCTTTCTTCCAGTGCTTTTCTTCCCAAGCCCTCGCTTCTATCTCTCAAGTTTGATACCTATTATTGATCTCTCAAATTGTGATGACCCAAAAGTTGCAGAATCAATATGTGATGCAGCAGAGAAAAAGTCAGATCATTAATCATGGTATTCTTGTTGAAGTTCTTGAGAATGTGTTAGAAGCTGGACATAAGTTCTTCGAGTTGCCTGTTGAGGGAAGGAGGAAGTATTTGAACGAGAATTCACCCACTCTTTGTAGGTGGAGTTCTAATTCTTGTTGATGCATGTGTTGTTGAAAGGATTTGGTCCTTAACTTAGAGTTACTAGCACAGAAATTAAGCACAGATAATCCTTAACTTAGAGTTATAAGCATAGAAATTAAGGACATGCAGTCCTGAACTTAGAGTTACAAGTTCAAAAGTTAATGTGGTCCTGAACTTAGAGTTACAAGCTCAAAATCTAAGGACAGGTAGTCTTTAACTTAGACTTACAAGCTCATAAATTGAGGACATCTAGTCCTGAACTTACAATAACAAGCTCATAAGTTAAGGACACTTGGTCCTGAACTTAGAGTTGGAAGTTCAGATATTAAGGACATTTGGTCCTAATTTAGAGTTACAAGCACAGAAATTAAGGACATGTAGTCCCGAACTTTGAGTTCCAAGTTCAAAAGTTAAGAACATGTAGTTTTGAATTTTGAGTTACAAGTTCAAAAGTTAAGGACAAGTAGTCCTAAACTTAGACTTACAGGCTCATAAATTAAGGACAACTAGTCTTGAACTTACAGTAACAAACTCATAAGTTAAGGACACTTGTAGCCTGTTTGGCCAAGCTTTTTTTTGGGGCCAAAAGTGCTTTTTTTTTTGGCCAAAAGCACTTTTGGCCAAAAATTTGAGGTGTTTGGCCAAACTTTTGGAAGAAAAAAAAGTGCTTTTGAGGAGAAGCATAAGCATAAGCAGTTTTTGAGAAGTAGAAAAAGTAGCTTCTTTCCAAAAGCACTTTTCTGAGAAACACTTTTGAGAAAAATACACTTAGAAGCAGTTTTCAAAAGCTTGGCCAAACACTAATTACTGCTCAAAAGTGTTTTTTAAATTAATTAGCCAAACACAAACTACTTCTAACGAAAGCATTTAAAAGTACTTTTGAGAAAAGCACTTCTCAAAATAAACTGATTTTAGAAGTTTGGCCAAACAGGCTATTGGTCCTGAACTGTATGAGCAGAAAGGTATTTTCTTCCGGGCGGGTAAAGTTTATTAAAACAGTGGCTAAAAACTAAAGACATTTTAAGCAATGACTTAAAAATAAATACATATCTTATTAGTGACTAACTGTGCATTTCCCTTCAAAATTAACGGTGTAAGCATTTTTAGCCCAATAGGTATTCCGTAGTTGGCCCTTTTCCTTTTTCCTTTTTCCTTTTGGCAAGTATGTACAAAAAAAATGTTACATTTATAAGGTTAGTCCAACTTAAGATTTTGTTTTTATTGTGTCGGTTACTTTTTTGTTATGGTCATTGTTATAGTTATATTTGTTTTAGTTGATTTATATTGCTATCAAACCATTGTCTATGCATCTTTTAAGTGAAGTCACGCATGCATTTAGAACTAATCAACTTCCACCAAAATGCCACGGTTAAATAATACAACAACATTGCAAAATCTTGGACATAATTTTAGATGGGTTTTAAGACTCAATTAAAGGTCTGACCGAATCAGACCCAACCAGACCTATACAGACTTTTTAAATATACAAAAAACAAATATACTTAATGGGCTAAGATCTGATTCATATAGATTCAGACCCTCATTAAGTGCAAACAAATGAAGCCTTACTCTAAAATCGCTATTTACAACTTTTAACACTAATATGCCGGTCTTATAATGTGGTAGAATAACTAAAAGAAATTTCATATGCTTATCACATATTATTAACGGCTAAACTATTCATAATCTTAATTATTCTTGAATTTAGGATCCGTTTATTCATAATTTTTCCCCAAAATTCATCTTCAAATCATTGCTTGATTATAGATTGAACCTTTTTTTAAAAGATGAGTATGAATTTGAAAAAGTAAGTTTTTATTTTTTTCAAGTAAAACTTAATTTTCTCTCGTCAAATTATAATATTTTTTCAAGTAAAATACATGTCTAAAACATAATTTAAAATTTCAAATACTTTCTCAACTTTTCTCCAACTATATTTTTTAATTAAAAAATTATACTTCCTCCGTTTCAAATTAGATAATGTATTTTACATTTTAGTCTGTTTCAAGATAAAAGTCACATTTCTAAATCTATAAATAATTCAAATTTAAATTTTTTATTTTATCCATTTTATCCTCGTAATTTATATTATGACTCCTTAACAAGCTTTTAAAACCATAAAAACGGACGGAGCAGTAATTTTTATGTCCAAATCCCTAACTTATTTAACGCGGAAGACCCTGAAATTACGAAATCCAAGGTTCACCTGGACCCGTCCTATCTGGCATAGCGCATTTAGTCAACGCAAACGGAAGCCAGGGTCAAACAGGAGGAGCCTCCATACTTATCAATTCTTGCGATTTCTTAAACTCTGAATTTTATCCCTTCTGTTCGGTTTGCACATTAAACGATCGATCTTTTTTTCTTAAATTTGTACATGATTGCTATTTCGTGCTCATTATGTTCTTCGATCCCCTTTTAACTTGATAGCAGTTAATTAAGGGCTTCAGTTTCAAATCTTATCGCCTTATTTCGGTTCAATCAATTGTTCAATTTGAAAAAAAGGGGAAAAAATTAAGATCGATGGTGAAGGAGACGGAATTCTATGACATTTTGGGAGTCAGCCCTACGGCCACCGAATCTGAGATCAAAAAAGCATATTACATTAAGGTAATACTCTGAATTACGTATTTATTTCATTTTCTAGTGTCCTTATCATTTGCATTTACCTTTTTCATTTTATTTTAATTTGTTAATACCCTTTTTGGATAGATTTTAAGTATAGGTTTGAACCATTTTTTCTATGTGCACTTGCTTGTCTAGTTCAAGTTGAAAGCGGATAATTAGGTATATATGGTTAAGGAATTATATTTGAGAGGTTTTGTGCTTGAAATTGAAGCTACCTTTAAACCCAACAAAGAATGGTACAAGAAGTAACATTTCTTGCCCCAGGGCTTTGGTCTAGTGGTAAGAGACTAAGAGTGCAACTTGTGATGTGTGGGCTAGGCGCACGTCACACATTTGAATCCTACCCACAGACAGAAGCCTGGTATTTAAGTGGAGAAGGGCACAGGAAGAGCGCATTATCCACCGAATTTCGATCGGTGCGCTACTTGCCCTCGCGGATTTCTCGATTATAAAAAAAGTAAAGATATTTTATTAAGCAAGTATAAAAAATCTTGTTTGTTACTTATCAACACACACTCACACACAAGAATCCTGTCAGTGCTCCGAAGAAGGACAAGTAACATAGAGAGGTGGAGAGAATTAGGATGATCCTTATGGTTGGCGTGGTGAGGTGAACAGGAGTCCATTTTTTAATAAATAATGAAGCTTTATTAACAAAAAATGGATAAAGTCTAGGTATTATAGATAGAAGAGTTCCTATTACAAATTTTATCCACAAAAAAGTATGTAGGCCTTGGTTATAGATAGATAGAATGGAGCATGCAAGAAATAGAGCTTTGCAATTCCTATAAGGATTGTGGTAAACTTTGAGGACACCCAAGCCTCTATTTAAGATATCTTTGATACGTGATACATGCGCTTTGAGTTCAAGACTAAGACTCCGAAAGCTTGAATAGCATTTCATGTTGAACCTCATGTCATTGTACATTTAATTTTTTCTCTCCATGTATGATGCTATCACATTTGAGGGAATAAACTTGGTGATTGGTAAATTATGCTAACATCTCTTCTCTTACCATTTCTGATGTTAAAGTGACTATTTGATTATCAGTGTAAGGTTGATCAAACGGATGGTGGTTTTAGTTCTTTTTTCCAGGTTTAGCCAGTTGGATATTTGGTAAAGAGGAGTAAATCGTCAGCTGTATGTCATACCTTATCGACTCATAAACAAAGGAGTAGACTGTTGGACCTTACAATCTAATTTGGAGACTGATTTCCATAATATTTTGGGTGTAATTTTTCAATGAGGAAGTCATAGTGTTGCTTTCATATTTCGGAAACTTGGGGCCTTCGCCTAGCTATGTATTTATGCTCTTTATTGCGGCTTCCAGTTAGTAACTTGAATAAGTTTATTATGATTTATCCACCAGCAATTGTGGTTTAGTTTTTTGTTATTTCTTTAGGTTTTGTTCATTTTCTGAAGTCATAGCCTCAGGAATGAGCATATCATTCACAACTACAAAAAAAAAAACAAGTGATGAAGATTAAAATTTATAGCTCATAGACTTGAAAGAGTTGGAACTAAATGGAGACAAGTTCGGAGAGTTGTAGATTCCTACTTCTAGTTTCCATTGCTTATGCCTGAATTTCCCTTTAACCGTATGATTTCATTCTTGACTCTGCTTCCATTCAAGCTTTCCATGTAATGACTTATTTTCTTCTAACTTCCCTATGTGGTACAGGCACGGCAAGTTCATCCTGATAAAAATCCAAATGACCCTCAAGCTGCACAGAATTTTCAGGTGAGTCTTTAATATACTTTTTTTGGATTGAGAATTCCTTGATGATATATTTTTAAGTAGCTAAATTTTTTTCCAAATAAAAGATATTCCTTGTGCTCGTGCACGCTTCAATTTTACAGAAGAATTACCACATATGAGTATTCAATAAATATCACTAATCAAGTAATGCATTGATTGTGGAACTCTCAAGTTTTACCCTCTATATGTGTTACTTTCACCTTTTTCCATCTGTAGTCATTTTTAATCTTGTCTAATCTTGTAAGACTACATATCCATATTAAAATTTATATCTTTGTGGTACTAATTTTGCTATAGAGGTCGAACATTCACCCCTTGTAGTGTTATTGGTCTTACAGTCGTTTTATAGACGTTGCCTTTCACTTTGGTATGTTCCTTCTATCACATAACACTTTAGTAGCATTTCTCCATTTCAACCATACTATTTTATAGAAGGATTTTGTACACTTGAGGAATTGCTCTCTTTTCCCATATTTATTTTTGGTGCACCCACGAGGTTCCTATAGGTATAGATTATCGGGTGGTGTTGGCAGAAAACCATTTTATTGTGAGGTGTTCTACATTCTGGTCGTATACGAGTATTTTTTGCCCATTACTAATGTAAGCGGCCAGCAAAAGGTGTGCTAGTCGTTTACATTAGGGCGATTAAGGACATGTATGATGGGGCTAAGACTCGGGTTAGGATATTGGGAGGCGACTCTGAGCATTTTCTGGTTGTTATGGGGTTGCACCATGGATCTGTGCTCAAAGGGAGGTGCAATGGTGTATGTTATTCGCTGATGATATAGTTCTGATTGATGAGATGCGAGACGACGTTAACGAGAGACTGGAGGTTTGTAGACAGGCCCTTGAGTCTAAGGTTTCAAATTAAGCAGGACTAAGACAGAATACCTGGAATGCAAGTTCTGTGCCGAGTCGAGGGAAGCGGGCATGGATGTGAGGCTGGAATCACAGGTCATCCCCAAGAGAGACAATTTCAAGTACCTAGGGTTGGTTATCCAGGAGGATGGAGAGATCAACAAGGATGTTGCACACCGTATAGGGTGGGGTGGATGAAATGGAGGTTAGCATCTGAAGTCCTGTGTGACAAGAAAGTGCCACCGTTGCTCAAAGGTAAGTTTTGTAGAGCGGTAGTTAGACCAGCCATGTTGTATGGGTAGAGTGTTGGCAAGTTAAGTACTCACATATCCAGAAGATGAAAGTAGCATGAATGGGGATGTTGAGGTGGATGTGCGGGTACACTAGGATGAATAAGATTAGGAAAGAAGTTATTCGAGAGAAGGTGGTCATGACTCCTATGGATGACAAGATGGGGGAAGCGAGGCTCAGATGGCTCGGGCACGTGCGGAGGAGAAGCCCAGATGCCCCGGTAACGAGGTGTGAGCCGTTGGCTTTGGCGGGTACGAGAAGAGGTAGAGGGCGGCCTAAGAAGTATTGGGGAGAGGTGATCATGCAAGACATGACGTGGCTTCAGATTTCCGAGGACATGGCCCTTGATAGGAAGGTGTGGAGGTCGAGCATTAGTGTTGTAGGTTAGGAGGTAGTGAGCATTTTTCTACTTCGTAAAGGGGGGAGACTAGTCTGATAGGGTTTCGTCTTAGATTGCTAGTGGTTAATGTTGTGTTCACACTATTATTCTGTTTTCCATAGTATCGAGCCTTATTTACTTATTATTATTGCTTTTCATCTATTTTCTGGTTCTTATGTCGTTGATATTATTTCTACGGTTTCTGTTGATGGTACTGATGTATTTGACTCTTTTCATCTTCTTGAGTTGAGGGTCTTTCGGAAACATCCTCTCTACTCCCTCAGAGTAGGGGTAAGGTCAACATACTCACTACCCTCCCCAGACCCCACTTGTGGGATTTCACTGGGTTGTTGTTGTACTCAAAAGAATTTATACTTCATTAAAAGAATCACTTATTTTGATTATATGTGTAATATTTTCATCTATCATTGCATTTAGCTCGAACATCGAACGTGTATATATGAATTGTTTGTATCTAGGCAGTAGGCACGACAATTTCGTTTAATCTTACCTTGAACACTCTCCATATGTAGGCTAAACTTGCATTGCATATATTCAACATACTTGTACTCACCTAAAACTCTCCATAGTTCAACTTTGGTTAACACCGTCGCTAGTTTGGTTGATTAGCACAACATTGTCGGCAAATAGTATATGGGGTGAAACCTCAGCCTGTGTATTGTTAGTTAGCTCGTCTATAAGACCATAACTAGGTAAGCAAGTATAGATTCAATGTCGATCATTTAAACCCGTGGTTATGTTAAGCTCCTTTCTATCTCTTACCACATGTTCCTGCTAGTGACGGCTCTTTCATGCATATCTTTGATGACATTTATATATTTAATATGGATTTTTTTATTCAACACTCACCAAAGGACTTTTCCTGGCACTTATATACGCTTTCTCACCCAATATGTAGATCTTTCTGTCTCTTTTAATAAAATTTCCATCGGTCTTCTTAGCAAGTATGTAGCCTTTGTTTTAGATCTAAAAGGCATAAATCCAAACTGGTTACTGTCATATATCATTTTATACAGCTCATTTGCTTAGATCTCTAAATATGGTTTTAGGGTTGGAAGTTACAATCAATCAATCAACTAAACCTTGATCTCAAATCAGTTGGGATGAATTTTCTATAATCATTCCACCCTATTTAGGTCCTTTTCATTCTAATACTAAATAATTTGCCTTCTAATGCAAATTAGGGTTCTCTAAATCTCACACTTAACCATACACAAATAACTAATTTAATTACAACTAGTTGGTATTCCCTATATGAATCTGTTGCTTCCATTGCATTTTGTTCTTAGGTAAGCCTGCATTGATTCGATGAGATTTATACGTCTTTTGAGACAATTTCCTGCTATGTGATTTGGTTTATCTTGTCCTTATTTATCACCTTCAATCATCATATTATTTCGAGGTCTACATAGGACATAGTCAAATCATTTAAGAAGACTTCTCATTTGTCCTCTATTTGTGGTACACCTGAAAGTTTATTGTATCAAAATAAAATAAGAGAAGAAGTGAGTCATCCTCATTCCTCTTTTACATTATAGGGTAGCGTCTTGCTTGTGGTGAGAAATATCGAGTTGGTTTGGAATCCAGTGGTTGCTGCCACACATGGTTAAAGAGTTGATGTTACCTGGATGATTAGAAGAGGGAAGAGAAGATGCAGGGCGTGGGAGGTTGCTCCACTAACACTTATGTGGACCAATATTGTGAAGAGTGTGAAGCGAGGAAAAGCGACAACCCCATTTCGCTTAAAGCGAGAAGCGAGAAGCGAAGCGCTCGCTTCTTTGAAGTGAAGCGGAATTTAAAACAACAACTACATAACACATAAGAAAGGCAATAAGTACTAGCTACGCTTCAGATAGCAGAAGCGGTCATAGGATCGCCTCGCGTCGCTTCTCGCTTTAAGCGAGGAAGCGACCGCTTTTCACAACCCTGATGTGGACCATATGAAAAGAGAGAAATAGAAGTGCTTTTGAAGGAGTAGAGAATGATTTGTACGCTTGAGGAATAACCTTTTATCCCTTATTACTTTTTGGTGCACCCATGAGTTCCCTGTATAGATGGTTGGGTGGTGTTTGTAGAAAATCATATCTTTTTGTTAGGTTTTCTACTTTTTGGTATTCTTCTTGTATACGGGTGTTTCTTCTGCCTCCATCAATTAAGTTGAGAGAAATTTGAAAACTGATCGACAACCTGGTCACTTTTGTGCTTGTCAACTGGTCTAAGTCGAAACCTAGTTAGATGTTCTCATAATCTTTGTAATATATGTGTTTTATCTTTCAATTATAAAATAGGTTTCAATTGTTTTCCACAGACTTCTACGATCTAGAGTGCTTTTAGAACTTATTCCTAAGCTGTTATCTTCACACTGATGAAATTTTTATCTCAAAAACGTGCCGTTGTTTGTTCAAATCCCCTGATCTTTTGAAGAAAATTCAAGTCAGATATAACCTGCTGCTAAGAGAAATAAACTAGTGAGTTAATCTGGCAATGAATCTTCTGTGGTTTCATGTGCTATTGCCTTCACCAGTTCTTGGTTTCTCCTTGGTTGCAGGTGCTGGGAGAGGCTTATCAAGTACTGAGCGATCCAACTCAACGACAGGCTTATGATGCACATGGAAAATCAGGAATTTCAACGTAATTTCTCGCTCCTGTAGTATTGATACCTGCACGTTGTATTTCTCGTAGTACAATTTATATTTGGGACCAGTCAATCGATTTTCTCATATATAACTTAGGGGTATGCTCTTATGTCGATTGTTTCATCAGTATTCACCTGCTAATTCAAACTTATGTGCTTTGAATTGTTTGCAGAGACGCAATCATTGATCCTGCGGCGATTTTTGCTATGCTTTTTGGAAGTGAACTTTTTGAGGAGTACATAGGTCAGCTTGCTATGGCATCAATGGCTTCATTGGATATTTTCACAGAAGGTGAAGATTTTGATGCTAAAAAATTGCAAGAGAAAATGAGGGTATAGTTCTTCACTTTCATTTAGCTTTTATGAATTCTAAGATTGTTGCTTATGAAAATTGAATTCTTACATTTTTATTGAGTTCATGTATATATTGGGTGAAGCTTGCAAAAAGATAAAGAACTGAGAAGGAGCTCGAGAAATGGTTATAGTGGCACTTATATGTATATGCTTGTATAAAAGAAATAGCATTTATGTTCATGATCTTTACTGCTGACTTGTTAAACCTAGAATCCCACACGGTGTCTCATTCTTTTACTTTCAAGGCAAAAGCCTTTTCCCCGAAAGAAGAGAGAGAGGCCCTATGATATAATAAGCGTGAATTCAGGGAAAGGATCCAAAAGATTTGGACAGATCTTCATACGGCCTTAAATAGTGTCAATTGAACTGATGATACATTAACTAAAATAGGGGGACCGGAAGAAAGAACAAGATCTTTCTTTTAGAAAATATTTTGGTTGACAAGTAGAGAAGGAATGTCATGTGACATAGTGGAAGTCTGTCGAGTGATATATTGGATCTGGTTTTTCATTGTCCGAACTAACAAATTGTTCAGGCAGCTTATCTGTTGCTTTATCTTGTAGTTCAATACTTCAATTTACTGGTTGAAATTCTCATAACAAGAACTTTCTAATTATCTTATGCCTTGCAAGCTATATTCTATAAAAACATGTGCGATCATTTTGTTGTTAATGGGTGTAAGGCGCCTTCAAGACAGCAGTTTTCTTTTCCTTACTATTAGGATGATGTATTTTCCAATCCTGCTCTACTATTTATCGAGAAGTTAATCAATGATATCACATTGCATGATATAAAAAAGAACTGTATGTTTACGTCACAACAGTCTGTTAGAGTGCATTGCATCTTTACATCACACTGAGTTGGATCTCTTATTTTTCGATGAAAAAGATAGTAATATGCATCAGATGGTCTACCAACTCTTGGCTGGAGTTTACTGTATGCCGTAGAAGCTGTATCAGTTTATGTGTTTACCATTGCTATGGCTAAGCAATTTACTTCTTTCCTTCTTAATCTAACACAGGTCGTTCAGAGGGAGAGGGAAGAAAAGCTTGCTGAAACTTTGAAAGACCGGCTTAATCTGTATGTACAGGGAAATAAAGAGGACTTTGTTCGTCATGCAGAAGCGGAGGTGTCGAAGCTTTCAAATGCAGGTTATATTCTCATACCTACTAATTGGTCCTTCAACCCTTTTTAATGAAGTCATTGCCTGACGTTGCCAAATGTTGATACATAAGGGGCTAGGTACAAGCAATATGCATATACAGCTGTATCATGGGCTGCGAGTTTAATAGTGTTGGTACACTTGCATTGTCTGGTGTCTTGCTATTATTTAGAAATTTGTATGTCAGTAAAAAAACATAGATAACCTTAGGGGTCGTTTGGTTCATATGCATGTATGTGAGGATTATATACAAAAATTGTTCATGGTATTGGTGTGAGTAATGATATAGAAATTCTTATAGGGGAAATACTAATGCAAGGTTGTTATATAGTGAATAATAATAAGGGGATGTTATGTAGGGGATTACCTACTTTAAAAGCATTTTGTTTTTAAATATTTTTATCCACGTATTGCTAATGCGCGTATTCTTATTCCATATTTATCTCACTTAAAATAATGTATAGATTCCTGCACAAAGTTATGCAAGTATAATACCGCCAACCAAATGTCGTATTAGTTATGTCGAGACTGTTTTCTTTTATGCAGCCAACAAGATATTGTTGTAGTTATGGGATAATTATCTTTTCTTATGCGGTTACCAAAATGTTGTATGATTTTATGCGAAACATTATATCGGGATGCAGCCAACGAAAAGACTGCTTAGAATTGAACCTTATATTGTTTGAAAAGACAAACTATTAAGTATTGGAATGAAACAGATCCAAGTAGAGTAGATGTATATTAATGATTCATAATCTCATGTAGCTGACTCCAGTTCATTTGGAATTGACACGTAATAGCTGATGTTGTATAAGTACCAATTGAAGCTGTCTGGTCTTGTTCTACAGCTTATGTTCCCTCTTGCTCGGCAATCTCCTTTTCCCGCATGCCCTCTTAACTCTTTTGCTTTGACTTTCTTAATATTTTTGTTGGTGACTTTTGATTGACATTGCTATGGTTATAGAATCTTTTCTCATCAACTCAATGTTTGGCAACAGCTTATGGTGTTGATATGTTAAATACAATTGGATACATATATGCAAGGCAGGCAGCTAAAGAGCTTGGAAAGAAGGCATTATACTTGGGTGTCCCTTTTGTTGCTGAGTGGTTCAGAAACAAAGGCCATTTTATCAAATCCCAAGTAACTGCTGCAACAGGTTTGTAGTGCTGGCTTTAAGCAGTGCTGTATGGTTAAACCTTGTATTTCTTAGTTCCAAATGGACAAACTATTTACATCTTTTCTGCTCAATCTGTATATTAGTGTGTGCATTGAGAAGCACGGGAGAAAATAATATATTATTCACACAATACAATGATACAGTGAGCCCTATATATATAGATAATACATGTCCTACTCCTAATACATATAGGATTAAGGTTATTTACTACTATTTCACTACTAAACTAACACTCCCCCTCAAGCTGGTGCATATAAATCAAATGTACCGAGCTTGTTACATATATAACTAATACGAGGGCCAGTGAGGGACTTGGTGAAAATATCAGCAAGCTGATCATTCGACTTTACAAATTTTGTAGCAATATCTCTTGAGAGCATCTTTTCTCTGGTGAAGTGACAATCAATCTCAATATGTTTAGTCCTCTCATGGAACACCAGATTTGATGCAATATGAAGGGCAGCTTGATTATCGCACACAAGTTCCATCTTGCTGATGTCACCAAATTTCAACTCCTTAAGCAATTGTTTGATCCAAATTAGCTCACATGTTGCCATAGCCATTGCTCGATATTCTGCTTCTGCACTAGATCGAGCAACTACATTTTGTTTGTTGCTCTTCCAAGACACCAAATTGCCTCCTACTAAAACACAATATCCAGACGTAGAACGTCTGTCAGAAGGTGATCCTGCCCAATCAGCATCTGAGTAACCAACGATCTGCTCATGACCTCGATCCTCAAACAATAACCCTTTGCCTGGAGCCGATTTTATATACCGAAGAATGCGGACAACTGCATCCCAGTGGCTATCACACGGAGAATCCATAAACTGACTTACAACACTCACAGGAAAGGAAATGTCAGGTCTGGTCACTGTGAGATAATTTAGTTTACCAACCAGTCGCCTATATCTTGCAGGATCGCTAAGCGGCTCCCCCTGTCCTGGCAGAAGTTTAGAATTCGGATCCATCGGAGTGTCAATCGGTCTACAACCTATCATTCCTGTCTCCTCAAGAATGTCTAAGGCATACTTCCGTTGTGATATCGCAATACCTGAGCTAGACTGAGCGACCTCAATACCTAGAAAATACTTTGGTTTGCTAAGGTCCTTGTCTGAAAGTGTTAAGAGAGATGTTGCTTCAATTTAGTAATACCATCTTGATCATTGCCGGTAATAACAATATCATCAACATAGACCACCAGATAAATACAGAGATTCGAAGTAGAGTGCCGATAAAACACAAAGTGATCAGCTTCACTCCGAATCATGCCAAACTCCTGGATAACTGTGCTGAACTTACCAAACCAGGCTCGAGGAGACTGCTTTAGACCATAAAGTGACCGGCGCAAGCGACATACAAGGCCACAAGACTCCCCCTGAGCAACAAACCCAGGTGGTTGCTCCATATAAACTTCATCCTCAAGGTCACTGTGCAAAAAGGCATTCTTAATGTCCAGCTGATAGAGAGGCCAATGGTGAACAACAACCATGGATAGAAAAAGGCGGACCGATGCTACCTTAGCCACGGGAGAGAAGGTATCACTGTAATCGAGCCCAAATATCTGAGAATATCCCTTGGCAACAAGACGGGCCTTAAGGCGATCAATCTTGCCATCCGGACCAACCTTGACTGCATATACCCAGCGACAACCAACAATAGATTTACCTGAAGGAAGAGGAACGAGCTCCCAAGTACCACTCGTATGTAAAGCAGACATCTCGTCAGTCATAGCCTGTCTCCATCCTGGATGAGACAATGCTTCACCTGTAGACTTAGGGATGGAAACAGAACGAAGATATAAAAGCATAATAGGGTGATGACAAACGATGATAACATAAACCGACATAATGGGGATTAGGATTAAGTGTGGTTCGTATACCTTTTCGAAGTGCAATCGGTGTACTAGGAAGAGACAAGTCCGCAGTAGGAGCAGGGTCAGGTGCGGGACGTGAATCAGCTGGGCCTGATGCCGGGTGCGGACGACGATGATATGTCAAGAGTGGTGTTCCTGTGGTGCGGGATCTAGGAGGAGCCACACTAGACTCCCCAATGGTTGGAATGGGTAAGACTTCTATGGCGAAAGGTGAAGGAGGAGCTATAGTAAACTCTTTAAAGGTCGGTATAGGTAAGACCTCAGATATATCAAGGTGGTCAGAAGAGGTAAAGAAAGGCTTAGACTAAAAAAATGTGACGTCAGATGACATAAAGTACCTACGAAGATCAGGTGAGTAACAACGATATCCCTTCTGAACACGAGAATAACCAAGGAAGACACACTTGAGAGCACGAGGAGCTAACTTATCTTTCCCAGGGGCTAAATTATGAACAAAACAAGTGCTCCCAAAAACACGAGGGGGAATAGAGTATAAGGGTGATTGAGGAAACAATACTGCATACGGAATCTGATTCTGGATAGGAGATGAAGGCATCCGATTAACCAAATAACAAGCTGTGAGAACTGCATCGCCCCAAAAACGCAGCGGAACATGAGATTCAATGAGAAGTGTGCGAGCAGTCTCAATGATGTGCCTATTCTTTCTCTCTGCAACCCCATTTTGCTGAGGGGTATAAGGACAAGAAGTCTGATGAATAATTCCTTGAGAAGTCATAAACTGCTGAAATTGAGAGGATAAATATTCTAAGGCATTATCACTGCGAAAAGTGCGAATAGAAACACCAAATTGATTTTTAATTTCAGCACAAAAATTCTGGAATATAGAAAACAACTCAGAACGATCTTTCATTAAGAAAATCCAAGTACATCTTGAATGATCATCAATGAAACTAACAAAATAACGAAATCCCAAGGTTGAACTGACTCTACTCGGACCCCATATATCAGAATGAACTAAAGAAAAAACAGACTCTGCATGACTCTCAATACTACGAGGAAAGGAGGCTCGGGTATGTTTCCCGAGCTGACATGACTCACACTCTAATGTAGATAAACTAGACAAACTAGGCACCATCTTCTGAAGCTTGGATAAGTTTGGATGTCCTAAACGTCTGTGAATTAGGTCCGGAGTAACTAGACATGCCTTGGAGGAATTGAGTGAGTTAAGGTAGTAAAGGCCTTTTGATTCAAGTCCTGTTCCAATCGTCTGTCCCGTACTGCGGTCCTGCATAATAAAAGAATCATCAATAAAATATATACCACAATGGAGGGCACGAGTCAAACGACTAACAGATGCAAGATTAAAAGGACAGCCAGGGACATAAAGAACGGAATCTAGAGTGACAGAGGGTAGGGGATTCGCTTGTCCAACTCCTTTTGCTTTAGTCTGAGACCCATTGGCTAAAGTAACAGTGGGAAGAGACTGTGAATACGCAATATTTGACAAAAGTGATTTATTACCAGAGATATGATCAGAAGCGGCTGAGTCCACAACCCATTGTCCAAGAGTACTAGACTGAGAAACACAAGCAAAAGAATTACCAGCAACAGAAGTTTCAGTCTGAGCAACAAAGGCTACTTGTGGAGATGTCTGCTTACTTGCTCGGTAATGAAGGAACTCATTATACTCCCCTTTAGATAAAGAAAATCTCTGGTTGTAGTCTCGGTCTGAGCAACATAAGCATTTTTGGGTGAACGACCATGTAAAGAATAGCACACGTCACGAGTGTGTCCAAGTTTATGACAATAAGAGCACTTGGGTCGAGACCTTCCAAAACGACCTCCTCCTCGTCTATTCTCCATAGTTTGAGATGCCCGATTGTCCACTGACTGGGATACGAGAACAGACGAGTCAAGTGTCTGTGATGAGCTCACTGGGTGACTTGGTGCTGCAGCAAGGCGAAGTAATCGAGAGAATAATTCATCAACTGTGGGGACAGTCGGACTAGCCAAAATCTGATCGCGTACTGAGTCAAGATCATTAGGAAGTCCAGCAAGAGTAAGAACTAGAAACATCTTTTGTCGCTGCTCTTGTTGCTTTTCAACGCTAGCAGAAACTGGCATCAACTTCTCAAATTCCTCCATGACTGCCTGTACTTGTCCCAAGTAAGTAGACATATCTAATTCATGTTTCTTTAAATTTGTCATCCGCGATATCACATCATAGAAACGAGATATGTCATTAGTGTATAAAGTGCGAGCCTTTTCCCAAACCAAATAACATGTCTGGAATGGACGAAACAAGGACATCAACTTGGAATCAATAGATCTCCAGAGAATACTGCATAGTTGAGCATCGATCTTCTCCCGATGTGCTTTGGCCTTTTCATCTCCTTCGCTAGACTTCTTGATAAGATGATCTTAAACACCTTGACCTTTATACCACAGCTCGACAGACGAAGCCCAAGCTAAGTAGTTTGAACTTCCCATTAAAGGTTCTGAGGTAATCATAATACCGGAACTGCCAGAGCCCGGATTTTTAGACCCGAAAACATCAACTCCCAAAGACATCGTTGGATTGAAGAGAGGTCTATAAAATTACACCCAAATAATAGAAAGAACCAATTGAAAATTCCCTGCAACAGACGAAGGAAACACTGTAGCTGCCGGAAAGTTTCAAAGTCGTCGGAATCTGTCGGAAATAGTACCAATAGACTCGGAATTTATGTGCGAGTAGGCTGTCCTCAAGAAGCTTGGCCAAAAAATGGCCGGAGAAGCTCACACGCGCCGGCGCGTGGGCTCACGCGCTCGCCGGAAAAGTGTATGCTGGTGGCGCGTGGGAGCACGTGAAGGACTTTCCGACGGAGATTTTTTCTAAGGTTGGTCGCCGGAGGCCGATCTACTTAGTGGTGGTGTTGGTTTTTGCACAACACTGATGAAAAGTGTCTTTTTTACTACGGCAGACCTGTGTTTGCCGGAAAGACTTCCGATTGATTAATTTCTCTTCCCGGAGTCGCTGGAATTGATGCACATCGATAAATCTCTCACGATTGCTTTGATACCATGTGAGAAAGCACGGGAGAAAATAATATATTATTTACACAATACAATGATACAATGAGCCCTATATATAGATAATACATGTCCTACTCCTAATACATATAGGATTAAGGTTATTTACTACTATTTAACTACTAAACTAACAACTTAATTATTAAAAAGCTTACGAAAGAATACTTCCTTACGGTGTTTACCTCTTCATTCGGTTTTGTGATTAATTACTCCAGAATTAGTTTTTAACCAATTTTTGTTTCTATTGATATGTCATATAACCTAATGACTTAGGTTTGACAGTAGGATAGTATAGACAAATTAGGAGAGGAGTATTAAGCTGAGGAATTAAATGAAGTAAAAATGAGTGTTCAAAATAGTTTTAAACTTTTTCTCAGTTTTCAGCTCGTAGAACTGTCATTAACCAGAAATGAGGTCTGCACATGGAAGCTATGGGAAAGACCAATTGAAATTGGAAACACCTTCTGATCATTGTTCCTCTTTGTCTTTGTTCTGGATTGTGAGGTCTATTTTTGGTACAAACATGCTATGAAGGTGTTTATCTTTAACTTGTTTTGACTTCCATTTTTTCTATTCTTGGAAAAATCTTATTCCTTTCTCTTACACGTTTCTGATTGACTTTTTGGGTGATATACAATCTAAAGTACAAGAGAAAGATGGTACGTTGATTTAACTAGTTCTACCTCATCAATGCTTTCCAAAACTTCTTTTTTAATCCATTCACTTATCAAAAAAGAATTGCAAGTTTGAAATAAGCTTTTGGGTCTTTCTTGCATCACTTCTATGATTCTATCTGAATGTGTCCTCAATTATAGCTGGTGTAATGCCCCCAGGGCCTAACTCAAGTGGCAAAGGGTGGTGGATTTGTGTCTTAGGTCACAGGTTCAAGCCCCCACACCATGCAAAGCGAAGCGTGGTATTTAAGTGGAGAAGGGTAGAGGGGTGGGTCCATTATCCACCGAGTTTCGAAGGCTGCGGTTGGTCCAAAGGATCGGCCCCAGACAGATTTCTCGGTTATCAAACAAATTTGTTTTTTTTATAGCTGGTGTAATTGTGATTAGCTCGCATTCGTCCAGCCAGCCAACGTGTGTGAAGTGGTACATGATCGTGATATTTATGGTAATGTTCTTCTGAAAGAAAATAAATTCATTGCTTCCTAGGTGCACTCGCTTTGATTCAGCTACAAGAGGACATGAAAAGGCAGCTCAGTGCAGAAGGAAATTACACTGAGGAAGAACTTGAAGAGTATATGCAATCCCACAAGAAGTTAATGATTGATTCTTTGTGGAAGCTCAATGTAGCTGATATTGAAGCCACCCTTTCTCGTGTTTGTCAAATGGTTGTTCACACTTTATCATGTTCTGTTTGTGGCTTATCTTATATTGTTTTATTTCGTTATTTTAGTATTCATTGCTTTATTTAGGTTCTACAAGACAATGTGAAGAAAGAAGAGCTTCGTGCCCGCGCAAAGGGGTTGAAAACTCTTGGCAAAATTTTTCAGGTACTGCTCACCAATATTTTTAATATGTGGTGTGATCCTTCCATTTATTTAACCTATTAGTTCTGAAGAATGAACTACATATGTTCAGAAGGTTAAGAATGTCAATGAAACCGAAACTACGGTAAACGGTCAAGTACACAAGTTGGACGGAAACGATCCGAGTTGCGACTCTCGTTCTTCAACTGCGTCAGTACAATCATCAAATAAAGAGGAGGTGCCTTCTACTGTATTTGTGTCACAGGTACTGCTCTTGATTGTGTTCCATTTTCCTTTACGTACAGCTATCTTGCACAGGTTTGTTTCCTTAACTGGCCTTCCTTTTCTTTTGGTCAATCGCCTTTTTGAAAAAAACTTATTTAAAACCTCATTCCCAATCCACCAACTCTGGGAAACAGTTTTTCTCCCCCACTTAGTTTCTCTTATCCTTTTGAAGGAGTTTGTAGAACAGTTTTAAGATTAAAAAACTCCGGGTTCATTCCTGCATTCATCGGACGAGAATTTCATTAGTGGAATATATTGCTCTTCCTTTGTTAACCTTACTTTCCTTTTTCTTTTGGTGTTTCAATGCGGAATATATTGCATTGTACTTGTCAAGAAAAAAGTAGATATTCCATTGTAACGAGTCTAGAGAATATTCTGAGATTCATCTCAAATAAAGCAAAGATCATGTCACTGTCTTTTGCATTTGTCTCAACTATTGGAGTAGTTTATTTATTCACATTCAATTTTGTACATAATGTCAGAGCCCATATGTGGAGGCTCCGCAGTTTGCCGGTGATCAATTCAGCTATAACTTCCCCATGCCGACTGCACCACCAGGTGCACAGAGACATGCATAGATGCGGAGTTGGTGAAGAATTATGTAGCTTGTGAATGGTAGTGCTTGTTGTTGTATGGCTTAAATTCTTAGGGAAGAGAGGGAGTTTGAGCTTCTTATGTATCCAGTGTGTTCTGTACACATACTTGAGGCATTGATTCCAAACTTGTGGAAGGGATTGGTGAGCAGAGAAAAGCTTCTGGACATGTTGCTTTAATGGACTGCTTTGTAATTAATTTGTTCGAGTGTAATTTGTGTGGCCTGTAAATGCAAAATATTATATTGCATTGGTCTATTCATCATGTTTTATAACCAATGAAAAGTTTGTTATTGAGCTATTCTGCCAACGCCCTAGTTGGTGTATTTTTGTACTCAAGACTCGCGATACTTCCTAATTGAACGCGTTATGAACAGTAAACAAGATATTCTTTATTCAAGAATGTGTTATACGTTTTGAAGTTGACCAAGTAATAGATGCAAGAAAGAAAGTTTGTCACTTTGGCAAAGTGCGCAAGATCTCCACCTATATCAGTGTTCAGTTTAGAAATACCCAATTCGAATTTCGAAGCAATAGCCAGTTGAAGATTCTTGTTAGTACACTTAATTGGCGTCTTTTTGTATTCGGATCTTATATAAATACTTAAAACTATCAATAAGGAATTATGAGAACTAGCTAGTATGATTTATGAATATGAATCATGAACTATCATAGAGAAAATATGATATACGTGACCTTTTTGACTAAGCAAATCATACTGAGAAAAAAAGCGTTTTTGTTCTTAGGTGCAAAAGGCCACTCGTTATTCAAATTTGGTCGTATACTACACTAAGTTATTCAATTGTCCTATTCATCACCTTGAGTTAGCAAACTGTCTTGTGTTTGTCCCTGGCCTAAACGAAGTTCTAGCGTGAAATGAATGAGTTTTACATGTCCATATTATTCGAAAAAGTCTAAATTTCAACTCAATTTTTACTATAGTTTAAAATTATCTCAGATGGGAGATCCGTAAAAGTCGAGGACAAAAGAAGACTTATTCCTAACGGCAGAGACAATAATTAAAGTCTAACGCAAAAATTGTTCAATTTTAAAAAGTACATACGTAAATTTGACCCTTTTTCCAAGTAGGAATGATGAATGCCCGTTACATATCATCTCCAATTGCTCCAGTAGACATGCTACACCTTTTCAAAACCAAACGTCATATGGTTTACTTAAATAACATGTTCAACCATAGCTAAAATGTATCTTGTCACCCTAAATAGTTGGCCCTGAAAATTTTGGTTGCTGAGTGAATTGCAGAAGGTATTTGATGTTTGGCTAAAAATTCATATTTTTGCAAGTAATTTGCCTTGCATTATACCCCAATCTTGTTAACTTTGGGGTAAATATTTGTGACTCGAGCTTAATAATGGTGTTGATATGTGTAGGAGTCAATCTGAAGTGATTTGGCAAGTTTGCATGCAAAGTGAAGTAACAAAACAAAAGTATTTGGAAGGAGTATGATTTTGGTGCTCAGGTTGGCGCCAGACACTGATCACGCCCAACTATGCCTTATAAAAATGACTAAGCGGACGTTGCAAATATAATCTGAATATTTTGCCCAGAGTCGAATCCCACAGGGAATTAACCTATCAATTATCGTTGTTAGACTCACTCAATTCTTCGTAATCAACTTCCCAAGATTATGAATAACAATTGTTGGTGTCTCTACTAACTAAAACTGAATGAACTTAATTAAGCTAGAAGATAACTATTGCCGGGTTGTAAACAAATGCGAGAAGGATCTATGGTTATGGTTTCCCCTATTGATGAAATCCCATCTTGTTATATTTCCTATAGTTTGGCCTAATCGTCTCTATCAATCATGAGCAGTCTTGTTACCGTAAATCTCTCCCGAGTATTTACGACAATTTACAAAACGCACTCTCCCGAGTTACGCTAGCTAGCTTTTATTATAGCTCACTTTAGATTGCACCCAAGGTATCGTTATCCCTAATCCAACCTTTAAACCCTCGGTTATGGATCCCTCATATACTTTGGGAGTGGTGTTGTTCAACAACTACCTAAATATGCACTCTCTCCCGAGTAGATACACACTAAATAGGCACAACTAATTGAGGGCCCTTCAATCAACTACAACATGAACTTAGTTGAAACAAATAGAGATTAAACCAAGCAAACTATATTAATATAACAAGACGTTCATCCTCAACAGGTTCCACCAAAATCTTAGACTAAATAAATTAGCTACTCATAATTGTGCTAAAAATAACAATAGAAGAATTCATCAATAATGAGAAAAACACAAGGAAGAAAGATGAGATTTGATGCCCAATTGTCCTCCTTGCCTCTTGTCTTTCTTTTTCTTGAACAAGACTCTAAACCTTGATAATCCTCTCTTTTGGGCGAGTTGAACCTTATATAGGTTAAGTGGAATCCCCCTGAAATAACGTGTGCGATACTGGACTATCGCGGCCGCGCTAATGGGCAAGTATTCTGCCTCTGATCGTTGGACTAGCGCGGTCGCGCTACTGGGCACGCTATGGCCGCGCTAATGGGACTTCATTCTGCCTCAAGCACCTGGACTAGCGTGGCCGCGCTAATGGCGGAGTAGTCTGCCTCAACAATTTTTCTTCTTTCTTTCACATGCTAAAAGCTCCAAGGGGTCTTTCTCCTTCAATTTGGATCCAAACACCATCCTAGGTCCTCATAAGCACACTTTGCTCCTGCAAAACATAAAATCCATAATTAGAGCCATTTTAATATCATTAAACCTTCCTAAGACAGTGGAGCATCATTAAGTTGGAGTATAATTAGAGCCATTTTAATATCATCACTTTGCTCCTGCGCTAAACTACGTGAATCTAGCCTATTATCAACACCCCACACTTAAATCATTGTTAGTCCTCAAGCAATCCACCATACTCCACAAAGGTCTTTTCATTAAGCATTTTCCTAACGTGTCGCACCATGAACATATCACAAGAGTTGTGCCTAGCAATGTAACATCTATGCCTCAAGAGTCGACTCTCACGTGCCATGCAATATTCTTACTTCCTTAATTTACTCTACACAGAGGTCAAGACTTACCTTTCCGTCATGAATCAAGTGCCCTCACATCACACAGGAGAGTAGTTCCACAAGAATAACATTAAGAACAAGTAGGAACTCAAATAAAAAGAATTCAATCACTATCGGAAAGAACATTCATATGCCACAAAGATGCACCATAGGCTTGCCCATACTGTACTACTCTACTAATCGAGCCCATTCAGTCTAAGATCAAATAGGTTTTCATTTGGTTGTAATGTAGGCTAAGGGACGGGTAGGATATATTTATATATAGTGACTAACCTCCCTAAGCACGTTTAATACAATTACTTTAGCTTTCAGACCATACTTATGCCAGGCCAGACTTTCCACCACACTTCTCTTTAGATTACCCCAAATTTCCTTAGGTACAATTTTATCAAGTCACCACTTATCAAGGACTGCATTTGTTCATTGTCCTTTTTTTTTTCAAGCGGTGCTTATTCTTTCATTTTTTTTACATTTTTGCACCTTTCCTTTCTATTTCTTTGATTCCACTCAAAAACCAAACCACCACCCCACACTTTGACTTTTACATATTCTATACAATTCAAATGCTCATGGGAGGTAAAGGGTTCGAACAGATGGGCCATTCAAACAATTGGGTAAGATTTGTACTGTGGTTGTCGAAGAAACAGGCTTATAGGCTCAACGGGGTTAACTATGATAAATTATAACTAGGTGGGTACACTTTATAACTGACTTAACAAAGAAATGCCTATATCACATCTAAGACTGAATGGAGCTACTATTTCGCTTTGCAAACATACATGGCAAGTTCTAGGCTTCGAATGGACATAGAATACAATGCAACACCTCACACACATATGGCACATGACTCACTCCAGATTGGCTTATCAAGACACTCTCGTTGAGAGCTCAAGTCAGTTGCAACATACAAATTTAAGGCACTCTACGAGAGTCAACAACTGAGCCTAAGCGTCACACTTTAGTGTCAATTGAGTTCAGGTGTAACAACGCTAAGCAGTTCATCGCCCATAAACACCTAATAAAAAAAACTACAAACAAAATAAACAAAAAAGAAAAACTAACTATACCCGGTTCAAGCAAAACCCTTGGAAAAGAACCATGGTCAAAAGAAAAACCAAGGGGGAGTTGCTAAACTACCTAAAAAAGCAAAAAATATTTTTGGTATTTTCTTTAGACTAACTTCCCTCAAGAAAGCTGTCTAAGAGATCCGTCGTCAGGAAGAGTCCACTACATTTTCTGTTTTTGTTTGTTTGTTTTGTGGTCGACTTAGACCCTCAAGAACCCCATCGAAAGGGATCCATCATCGGTCCAAGGCGCCTTAAATGATTACTGTACTATTTACAGTCACAAAAACAAAACCAAAAACAACCTCAAACGAAAATAAAGAAAAACAACTAACAATTGCATTCTACATATACACATATACAAGGAATCCTTCCCCCACCCCACACTTAATATGAGGACATGTCCCCATGGCAATCAAAATAAACAGAGAGAGGTAAGGGAACTTCCCTGAATGCTCAATCCTGGTCGGAGACAGTCCGTGGGTCCAGGGGACAAGCACGACCCAGGGCACACAGCCAACCCATAATTTTCTTCTCTGATTTCACTTGTTGGGCAGCCATTGCATCAACTCTCGACCCCAAGTCAGTCACTGAGGTCCGTAAACCATCCATCTCCTGCTCCAGGTGGTCCATCCTCTGCCCTCGACTTGCCCTAGATGGGCCTCCAACATCTGCAACCTGCTCTTGAGTGGGCTACTCCTCCTCCTCATCTTCTTGCTCATCCTCCTCATTCTCCTCCTCATCATCAACATCTGCCACCGCATCTTTTCCAGTGGTAACCCTTTCATATCGGAAGGCGTACGCCGTTGGCACTTTGCCATCCACAACCAAGTTTCCCGATACCCCAGCTACAAGGAACAATCTAGTGACAAGAGGTGGGAAGAAGAAGCCATACCTCTGAATTTTACAGCGGACGAACATCTCCTCGTGCATGAGCCTGGCCACATCAAAGTCGCGACCCGTCATAAAGCACCAGATCAAACACCCACGAGGAATGTTCACCTCCGAGGTGTTGTGGGATGGGAGTAAGCAGTTGTTGATCAGGTAGAGCCAATATTTTGCTTCAAAGGTGAGGGCGGAAGAGTGAAACTTATTACCGTACTTGTACCACTTAACCGCTGTGCTCAGGACACAAATGGTTGGAAGGAACGTTTCCCACTGAGTATAGCGCCGGCCATATGTCTCATAGACGTCCTCATACCTATCCACGGGGCCCGGCAGCCGGTAAATCATCCGAATGGCCTCCACAGAGGCGTTCACCTGCTTCTTCCTCACTGTGACCACTTGATTCTTGTGCTCCAGACAGTTTGCATAAAATTCCCTGACTATCATTGCATCGTCGGGCTCCTCAAAGAACACATCCAACCGATGCCACATTAGCTCATCATACATTCGTGGATAGTTACGCCGGAGGGAGTTTACATTTATGCCACATTCCGGTATTGCTGCCTTCGATTCTTTCTCGGCAAACCTGTCCTGAGCCTTGGCGGATACAAACTTGTTGCTATTGAAAGGCCTAGTGTCAGGGGCTCCTCTTGCTCGTCTGCCGGAGGAAGAACTTGCTTGTCTGCTGGAGGAAGATCCGATGGCTTGACGCTTCCGAGAGGGTGCCATTGTACCTACAATAAGGACATCATTAGCGCAGCACAACAAGGTGACCCAACTGTGGTTACTCAGACTTCACCTTACAATTGGTCACAATAATTACCATTCAGTGGGGCATCTACACAAACACTTGGTGGGCATTATTCACCGGAGCCCCCAATTTAGTCAAGTTGAAGCCCAATTACCACCACAATTTCCCCAACTTCATCCAACAAAATCAAGACATACAACACCCCTAAATACCATCACCCACAAGTACTAATCATTCACTACCAATTACTTGTAATAAACAAGAAGAAAAACTACTACTTTCAACAAATGGAAAAGAAACAACTACATAAAAGTTAAAAGAAAATTGGGTACATAGAACACATACCTGTGGTGTTAAGGGAGTGATAATTGGAGAAGTGATTTGCGGGTTGAGTGAGCAAGATCTTGAGGCGTGTGTGAGTGCTTGAGTTTGGGTAGAAATTTGTTTGTGGAAGAAGAAGAGTAGTAGAGGAAGATGAAGGGTTTTAGGAGAAGGGAGTAGTGTTTGGGCGGTCGTGGGGAAGTGGGGGTGGTGGGTTAGGGTAAGTGGTAAAAAATAAAGGGTAAAATAAACTAAAAAAAAATAATTAAACGAAACTTACCTGTTCCGCGACAGGACTAGCGCGGTTACTAGCGCGTTCATAGCGTGACCGCACTAGTGAAAACAGAACACTAGGCCATATGCGCGGTCACTAGCGCGCCCACGCTAGTGGCTTTGGGGTGAGGCAGAACACTAGGCCATATGCGCGGCCACTAGCACGCCTGGTAGCGCGGTCGCGCTACCCCAAGCCTCAAAACACTTCACCTTTTTTTCTGACTTATTCCTTGGAGTGGCTTGATTCTACCCTCGCCCGCGCACACCTGCATATGTTAATACTTACAATAATTCAACTACTCATCCCCTACACTATAAACACTACACATTGGGTTGCCTCCCAACTACCTTAGTTAATGTCGTGGCACGACAATTACAACAAGTCAATGGGTTGCCTCATATGCAGCGCCTGATTTAACGTCACGACACGACTCAGAATGAGCGCATATAAGGCTCGCTCGACCTCTGAGGTTCAGTAAGACGCATCACAACACTTCCTAGTTGTCGTCCATGCCCACATACAGTTTCAATCTATGCCCATTAACTCTGAAGGCGTGGGAATCTTTTTCAGAAGCAATCTCTACAGCACCTGAGGGAAACACTTCGACCACACGAAATGGTCCAGACCATCGGGACTTGAGTTTACCCGGAAATAGTCTTAATATTGAGTTATAGAGCAGTACCATATCTCCAGGTTTGAAGTTTCGGTCCACAATGTTCTTATCGTGTAATCTCTTCATAATTTCCTTGTACAACCTCGTGCTGTCAAAAGCGAGATACCTGAATTCGTCTAGCTCATGCAGTTTGGTGACTCGATTTTTGCCTGTAGCCTCAAGATCCAGATTTAACTATTTCAGTGCCCACCAAGATCGATGTTCTAGCTCTACCGGCATGTGACATGCCTTCCCGAACACCAACTTGTATGGTGACATACCAATTGGCATTTTGAATGCAGGTTTGTAGGCCCAGAGTGCATCATCCAGCTTTTTCGCCCAATCAGTTCTTGTGGCGTTCACAGTTTTAGTTAGCACACTCTTGATTTCTTGATTTGACACCTCAAACTGCCCACTTGTCTGAGGGTGATATGGGGTTGCCACCTTGTGGCACACGTCGTACTTCGTTAGGAATTTTTCGAAGGCACGATTGGAAAAGTGAGTGCCTCCGTCACTGATGATGGCCCTCGGAATCCCAAAACGTGTGAATATATTCTTTTTCAAGAACCCCACCACCACCCTTGCATCATTGGTGGGGTATGCTGCAACTTCCACCCATTTGGACACATAGTCTACAGCAAGAAGTATGTACTTATTGCCGTAGGAGCTGACGAAGGGACCCGTGAAGTCAATCCCCCATACATCAAACACTTGAATCGGGTTCATGGGCATCTCATGACGACGAGATATGTTCCCCGTCCTTTGACATTCATCACAGCCCTTAACCCATTGGTGTGCATCTTTGAACACAGTTGTCCAGTAGAATCCGACCTCTAGAACTTTAGCCGCCGTTCTGACTCATCCAAAATGCCCTCCATACGCTGATGCGTGACATGCCTGCAAAACCAAAAATTGCTCTATCTCGGGGACGCACCTCCGCATCATATTGTCATTACATATTCTAAACAGGTAAGGTTCATCCCAGTAATAATTGCGGCAATCACAATAAAACTTTTTCTTTTGCACAAATGAGAGTTCATAGGGCTCTATACCACTTGCCAGGTAATTTGCAATGTCTGCATACCATGGCACTTCCTCCATGCTTGTGGTGAGTAGCTGCTCGTCTGGAAAGGTTTCCAGAATATCCTCTGCTTCCACTGCATTTTCATCTCCTTCAAGTCGCGACAGATGATCCGCGACTTGGTTCTCCGTGCCCTTACGATCATGAATCTCTAGATTGTATTCTTGCGGTAGCAGCACCCAATGAATCAGGCGCGGCTTAAATTCCTTCTTCTCAATCAAATACCTGAGGGAAGCATGATCAGTGTAAACAATCACCTTAGAACCGATCAGGTATGATCTGAACTTGTCGAAAGCAAACACCACTGCCAGCATCTCTTTTTTGGTCACAATGTAGTTCAGCTGAGCTCCACTCAATGTTCTACTCGCGTAGTATATTGGGTGCATTATCTTTTCCTTCCTCTATCCTAACACTGCTCCCACTGCGTAGTCACTTGCATCACACATGAGCTCGAATGGTTGCTCCCAGTCTGGGGCAACAATGATCGGGGCCATGACTAGCCTCTTTTTCAACTCTTCAAAAGCTACCCTGCAACATTAGAAAATACAAAAGGGTTATCTTTTTCGAGCAACTTACACAGGGGGTTGGCAATTTTGGAGAAGTCTATGATGAATCGCCGGTAGAAACCGGCATGCCCAAGGAAGCTCCTTATTGCTTAATCGATGTGGGAGGTGGGAGATTTGCTATGTCATCAACTTTAGCACGATCCACCTCGATTCCTTTGCTTGACACCAAGTGTCCCAAGACTATACCCTCTTGTACCATGAAATGGCACTTCTCCACAACACTCAGGTCAGATTTTCTAGGCACTCATCGAATGAATTTCCCACTACTGAGAAATTATCCATGAACACCTCCATTATATCATCGATCATGTCAGTGAATATGTCCATCATGCACCTTTGAAATGTGGCAGGTGCATTGCATAATCCAAAGGGCATCCTTCTGAAGGCAAAAATCCCGTAGGGGCATGTAAATGAGGTCTTTTCTCTATCTTCCGGCGCAATGGAAATTTGATTGTACCCCGAGTTCCCATCCAGAAAATAAAAGTGAGACCTCCCTGCCAGTCTGTCGAGCATCTGATCGATGAAGGGAAGTGGGAAGTGATATTTTCGGGTGGCAAGATTCAACTTTCTGTAGTCCATGCAAATTCTCCAGCCAGTGACGGTTCTTGTAGATATCAGCTCATTGTTGTCATTTTTTACAACCGTCATGCCACCCTTATTAGGAACACATTGCACCGGGCTATCCCAGTTGCTGTCAGAGATGGGGAAAATGATTCTCGCATCTAACCACTTTATAATTTCCTTCTTCACCACTTCTTCATGTTTGGGTTCAGCCGCCTTTGGTGTTCCCTGGAAGGTTTGTGCTCCTCTTCTAGCAAAATTTGTGCATACAGTATGCCGGGCTGATCCTCTTTATGTCTGTCATGGTCCAACCAATGGAAATCTTACACTTTGTGAGTACCTGTAATAGCTGTTTTGCCTGCACATCTAACAAACTGGATGAGATAATAACAGGTAAAGTAGAGTTAAGTCCTAGAAACGCGTACCTGAGATGGGGTGGCAGTGGCTTCAACTCTAGCTTGGGTGGTTTTTCAACAGATGGCTTGGCTGGTGGAGTCTCTCTCTTTTCTAAGTGTAAGGGCTCAAATTCGAGTGATCTCTGCCAAACACCTTTTCCTTCAAGAGCTAACACCCATTCTGCCAATTTCTCCTCATTTACCTAATCCAAATTCATCAAACATGCAGCAGGGGGGGGGGGG
>ML258286.1:0-38180 GCA_005239495.1 Nicotiana undulata | reverse complement strand
TTCCCCCCCATTTCCCAAAACCAAATCCCCAAAAAAGGGGGGGGGGGGGGGGGGGGTCCTCAATAGTCAAGGACTCATCCTCCTCCTCAAGTATCACATCTACGACATCAATAAGAGAACAATTGGCGAATTCACTTGGTCGCCTCATAGATTTCTGCACATTGAATGTGATTTCCTTGTCGTTCAACCTCATCTTGAGCTCCCCAGTTTCACAATCAATGAGGGCTCTCCGTGTGGCCAAGAATTGCCTTCCCAAAATTATGGGAATCTCTTCATCCACTCTGCAGTCCAGTATCACAAAATCTTCATGGAACACAAACTTCCCTACCTGCACCAATACATCATCAAGAATGCCTGACGGTCTTTTTACCGTCCTGTCTGCCAGCTGCAACAACATAGATGTCGGTATAGATCTACCATTACCCAACCTCTTGTAGATGGACAGGGGCATAAGATTAATGCTGGACCCTAAATCACAAAGTGCCTTGGCAAAGGCAAAGTTACCAATGGTGCAGGGAATGGTGAAACTCCCTGGATCAGAAAACTTTTCTGCAATTGGTCAGGTCACAACAACACTGCAAGTCTGAGTAAGAGTCACTGTGGACAAGTATTGGAAGTCGAATTTTCAGGACATCAAGTCCTTCATCATTTTGGCATACCCAGGCATCTCCTTCAGAGCATCAATCAAAGGAATATTTACCTGTATTTGTTTCAACATGTCCAAGAACTTTTTATACTGCTCATCTTTCTGGTACTTGGCCAGCCTCTTTGGGAATGGTGCTGGAGGTCTCTTCTTACTAGTGATTTGGGATTTTTCTTTGTCAGCCACTACCTCTATTACCGGTTCCTGGGATGTCTCATCTTCTTTCTCAGCCTCAACCTGTGTGTTGGGTTCTCCCTAGGCAGGCTCACTGTCACCTCAGTCAGTTTTGTTGAATCATTAATTTCAACGGGCATGGTACTAGTGTCTTAGACTGTCTGCTTTCTCGAGCTCTTTCCTGCTCCAAGTCTAAGTCCCTGCCACTGCGTAGACTCACCGCCATCAGCTGCTTTGGACCTTGATCCTTAGGATTTACCTGAGTGTATGCAGGCAATGTCCTATGAGGACGATTATTCAAAGACATCGAGATCTGGCCCATTTGACCTTCAATATTTTTAATAGCTGACTCATGTGAATCTACTCTCTCACTTATTTTCGCAGTTGACCCAACCTGTCTCCCACCATGTTGTTGCTGAGGGGGGTGATAAGCCTGTTGCTGATCCTGATTCTGATTATTGTACCTCTGTGGCCTTTGGTAAGGCGCCACATTCGTGAGGTCGCATGGCTCCCATGTTTCCACTGTTGTGCTGCTGCTGAACTGGTCTGTATGGCTGATTTTGCTGGCCCAATTCTATCCACCCTGTCGCTGGCCCCCATAATTTGACACATAGTTTATGTTTTCAGGGTAGCGATGATGATCATTTTCAGCATTCCACTGATTACCAAGTGGCTGACTAATGCAAGATGTGCATAATCCCCCATTGGTATTATCCACAATATGTACCTACTGCTTCTGCCCTGACTCCTCAACCTTCTTAGTGAGAAGGCTCATCTATGTCATCAAGGTGGCCATTTTTTTAGCAAGAGTGTTTGATGGATCTAAGGCCACTGAGTGAACTACTGGAGTGATGGGTGCATTCCTAGTGGTCCACCCCGAATTCTGTGCCATTTTATCAAGCAGGATATGACTTTCTCTCCATGTTTTGCTCAAGAATTCTCCACCAGCTGAAGCATCAACATTTGCCTTCACACTATCTGCCAACACCATATAGAAACGCTGCCCCAACATCTGCTCTGGAATACCATGGTGCGGACAGAAAACCAACATCCTTTTAAATCGTTCCTATGTTTCTTGCAATGTTTTCGTTGGCTTCTATCTGAAGCTCAAGATTTCATCAATTTGTTGAGCTGTCTTGTTGGGTGGATGGAGCTTGTTCACGAACTGCTTAACTAACACCTCCCATGTGGTAATGGAATTGATGGGGAGCGAGTTTAGCAGAGTCTGGGCTGCTCCTGTCACTGAGAATGGAAACAACAACAATTTTATTTCTTCCCGAGTGACGTTTGGATGCCTCTGAGTTTTGCAAATCGACAGGAAATTCTTCAAATATTGTTGGGGATCCTCAATGTATGACCCCGAAAATAGTCCTTTGTTCTGCAACGAGTGCAACATATTGTTTGTGATCTGAAAAGATTCAGCTTGTATCTGAGGGACTACTATCGACGTGGACAAATTCTCCATCGTGGGTTGTGCCCAGTCATATAAGGGCACCTCTGGCACAAGAGGCGCCACACCCTGCGTAGCTGGGTCTACCACGTCCTCCCCATTGTTGTTCCTGTTGTTTAAATCTGCCATGTCTGGTTCAAGTTGTTCAATTGGTTGTTGTTGTTTTATTTTTTGGTTGGCCCAGTTTAAGGCCTTGAAAACTTTCTCGGGGTCTAATAAGGCATCAAATACTTCACCAGTTCTCGATGAGTTTCTAGGCATGCACATGTACAACCAAATTATCAAACGTTAAAAATTTCAATGTATGGATGAGTTGAACCTTATATAGGTTAAGTGGAATTGTTCCAAGCATCTAATTTTACCCCTGAAATAATGTGTGCAAAACTAGACTAGCGCGGCCGCGCTAATGGGAAAGTATTCTACCTCTGATCGCTGGACTAGCGCAGTCGCTCTATTGGCCGCGCTATGGCCGCGCTAATGGGACTTCATTCTGCCTCAAGCACCCGGACTAGCACGACCGCTCTATGGACGCGCTAGTGGCGGAGTAGTCTGCCTCATCAATTTTTCTTATTTCTTTCACATGCTAAAAGATCCAAGGGGTCTTTCTCCTTCAATTTGGCTCCAAACACCATCCTAGGTCCTCATAAGCACACTTTCTCCTGCGAAACATAAAATCCACAATTAGAGCCATTTTAATATCATTTAACCTTCCTAAGATAGTGAAGCATCATTAAGTTGGAGTATAAATATGCGCCAAACTACGTGAATCGATCCTATTATCAGGCACCAACCAAAATGCTAATGGCAGAATAGCACAGAAGTGGAAAAAGTTTCGGTGTCCAGACGCCAAGCAAGACGACTAAGGGCAGATTTTGTCCTAATTCAGCTGGGACTTAGTAGTTTCGACCCTACACGCCTCCAACATGTATAAAAAAGGTTCTAAACCTATTTCTTACAGTGGGGACATTATTGGAGAGACAAAGGGCTACGAGAACACTTGGAAGCAAGCACAAGAGTTTTCTTTTCTCAAAAGGCTACGAGAACACTTGGAAGCAAGCACAAGAATTTTTTCTTCCGTTCTTCCTTACAATTATTATCATGATTGTTAGTATGGTTATGAGTAGCTAAACTTTATCATATAGGGTTTGACGGAACCTCTTGGAGGATGACTTTTAATTATGTTTAATATAATTTAGCCTTTGGATTTTTCTACTTGTTCAACTATGTGTTTATTGTTGTTGATTGAACGACCATCAATTGATTGTGCTTATTTAGTGTGTATTGCTTTAGAGAGGGTACATATTTAGGTAGTTATTGAACAACATCACTCCTAACGTATGTGAGAGATCAATACGAATGGTTTAAAGGCGTGATTAGAGATAACGAAACCATGGTGCGATCACAGTGAGAGGTGAAAAAGCGTCAACTAGCGTAATTCGAGAGAATACGTATATTAATTGTGGTAGTTGCTCAAGAGAGAACAACAAAACCCAAAGTACTCACGATCGGAAGAGAATACTTAGGAGAAATTATAGAAAACGTAGAGGGAAGGTGTCACGACCCAAAATCCATAAGGTCGTGATGGCGCCATACACCACTACCAGGCAAGCCAATCATTTAATGGTTAAGTTAAATTTCCCGTTTTAGCATTTTTGAAATCATTATCTTTCACTTTATTACATAATAACTGAATAAAATCCGCTAAGTAATTACGATAGTTTAATATTCCATTTTGATGAAACACATAACAAACACATCCCAGAACCCGGTGTCACAAGTGCATGAGCAAATTTCTAAGAATTAAACAGATACTACAATGCTTGTCAGAAATACAATTGGACAAGGAATTTAAAATAAAAATAAATACATCTGAGGGAAACTCTGTTAGCTGCGGATCGCCTCTGGATGATGCAGCTCGCCTAAGTCTCCAAGCCAGCCACATCGCTGTGAAAGCACCTGTGCAATAAAAATGCACATCAAGTGTAGCATGAGTACGAAAACAACATGTACTCAGTAAGTATCCCGCCTAACCTCAGAGAGGTAGTGACGAAAGGTCGAATTAGACACTTTCTAGAAGTCAATTTAGTATAATCAAGTGAGACACTAAGCGGGAATATCATAGGCAATTTAATAAATCAGGGATAAGTAATATCAACTTCTTTCACATTTAACACTTTAAATCCTCGTCATTTCAGTTGGCAATTTAAAACTTCATAGGCCAATAAGCACGTAATAATTACAGAAAATACGCAGCAATTATCATGCGCAAGAAATGCCGAGGGTCGAACGACGCTGACCAACAATAATAAAATGTGCACTGCCGAAGGGTCGAACGGCTCAAACCATAGATGTATCTATTTCCCCCGCTCGCGAATCGATCATGCGACGCGGTCATATATAAATAATAGAGTTATCCTACTCGCGAATCATACATGCGACTCAGGTACTCATATATACACATAATAAATCCGCATTTTTATCAGGAAAACAATTTCTCAAGGAAATGATAAAATTCTCTTTAAATGAACATGGAGATAGTATTTAAATCATTTCTGGAAATTCATTTGCCAAGTTGATAAGGTTTTATATATTACAAATTTATCCGGAATACAATTATGCAAAGAAGAATAATATCTCTTTCTAAATGATTAAGAAAAGTAAACTCTAACCTTCTTAGATAATACATTACTAATTCGATAGCATTAACAATATAATATTATTGGCAAGATCACAAGTACAACACGTAAGGAATGCTAGTGGGTCCTTGACTAGCCGGACACAAGCATAATAGTAGTTACGCACGGACTCCCGTAACCTCGTACGTACGTAGCCCCCGCAAATAGTAGCACATAATTAATGGGCTCACCTATGGGGACAATTCCCCCTCACAAAGTTAGAAAAGAGACTTACCTCGCTCCGAAATTCCATAACCGGCTCCCAAGCTCTTCCGACGACTCCAATTGATGTACAACGTCCCAAAACTAGTCAAATAACGGCAAACCAATAAAAAATTACTCTAATACTTGTAAAAATTCAAATTATATAAATTTCCGACTCCGCTCAAAGAATTGACCAAAATGCCCTCGAGCCCACGTGCCCGGATTTCGAAATTTCTCGAAGATAAACTCTACCCATAGTCTTTATAGCTCAAATATACAATTTACTCTTAATTTCATGCTCAAATTCGTGGTTATAATCCAAAATGCAAATTCTAGGTTTTCCCCTTAAAATCCCAAATTCCTACTAATTTCCATGTCTAAATCCATGTATAACTCAAGTGTTTAACTCAAAAGGGGAAGGAATCACTTACCTAGAGTTGCTTGACAAAATCCATCCTTGAAGCTCCCAAAAATCGCCACACCAAATGAGAGAAATGAAGGACATGGCCAAATTTCCCATTTTTAAACAATCTGCCCATGCCCCTTTTCCGCACCTGCGGTCCGCATTTCGCACCTGCGCTTCTGCAGGTGCGCCCAAGAGCTCGCACCAGCGGCTTCCTTCTCCTCCACCCGGATTCGCACCTGCGCCCTATTGTCCGCACCTGCGCCTTTGTAGGTGCGAAAATTTCATCGCACCTGCGCTGCCAGCCAACCCAACAAAACCTCGCACCTGCGGCGCCAAAGCCGCACCTGCGGCTAAAGCCTCGCAGGTGCGGTCACACCAGATGACAACAACCTCAGCTTTTTCTCCAACTTCAAATTTGATCCGTTGACCACCCGGAATCCACCCGAGGCCCCCGAGATCCCGTCCAATTACACCAACCTGTTCCAAAACATAATGCGGACTTGCTCGAGGACTCAAATCACATTAAATAAGATCGAAACAACGAATCGCTCTCCAATTCAATCTTTATGAACTTAGAAATTTCAAACTTCTACATCCGATGCCGAAACCTATCAAATCACATCCGATTGACCCCAAATTTTGCACGCAAGTCACATTCAACATTATGGACCTGCTCCAACTTTTGGAATTGCATTCCGACCCCGATATCAAAATTTTCATCTCCTGTCGGATTTCTCAAAAACCTTCAAATTTTCTATCTTTAGCCAAATGACCTCAAAATAACCTACGGACAACCGAATTCACTTTCGATCGCGCCCCCAACTCCAGAATCACCATACAGAGATATTCCTAGACTTGGAATCCCAAACGGATATCAATATCACTGAAATGCACTTCAACCCATACTTATGAAATTTCTTCTAAAATGTTAACTTCCACAATATGCGCCGAAACAGTCCCGGGTTATACAAAACCCGTTCCGAACATACGCCCAAGTCTGAAATCATCATACCAACCCGCTGGAACCTTCAAATCCTGATTCGGAGGTCGTTTACTCAAAAATCCAATCTTAGTCAATTCTTCCAACTTAAGGCTTCCGAAATGAGAACTTTCTTTCCCAGTTGACTCCGAACTTCCCGAAATTCAACTCCGACCATGCCTACGAGTCATAACATCTGGAATGAAGCTTCTCATGACCTTAAACTGCTGAACGATGATCTAGAGCTCAAAACGATCGGTCGGGTCATTACATTCTCTCCAACTTAAACATGCGTTCGTCCTCGAATGTGCTAAGTACTGCTCTGGAGTTTTCTGAAATTACTGTTTTAACACCTTGTGCACCTGCCCGTTCTACCACAACCCAGTTGAGCACATTAGCTTGATCAATTCTGAAGATATCCTATTTTATCCATTCAGTAAGCTTAGAACCCAGTTCCAACACCTGAAATTCTCTGCCAGGCCTGCTTCCAATATATAAACACCGTATCAACTACCACACGAGGTACCAGAACACGACTGCGTACCAATTTTGAATTAGTTCCATGTACCGCATAATTCACCATCTAACCACAATGACATTCCCTGAACCTTAATAGCCAAAATTCTATGAATTTGATGCTCCCAATGCATCTTCTGATATACATATACATCCTGTTATAATGCTGACGATACCATCACACGGAGGAGCTGTGTAGAAATTTATAACCAACTGCAGAGTTAACCAAACATTGAATCTCTTTTTTTTTTGGACTAAAATCATCACCTCATCATGAACCAAGTAATGGTAATTGTCCTGTAACATACTTCACATAATCTTATCGCACCGATCCCTGATCCATAAATATCGTCTCACCCAGTATGAACTGCTCGGTCACCAAATCACTCCAGACACGACCAAAAAGTCTTAGATGATGCCATAACTCGAATGTGGTACAAAGAGGAAACGAACTACGAAAGGAACTACTCGACTCACGTAATTAATATGAACCTTCCTCAGAAAATAGGAAGCAAAACACAAGAAAAGTAAATGTGGGAACCTTACTCAACATCACACTGTTGCGGCGTGCAACCCAATCCAAATAACATACCCGTGGCGGTGTGCCACTTGATCCCATCATGAAATTCACATAAGGAAATACACACCGAGTCGAATTGCTCACTATTACAAATTACTGAATATCAGTCACGAGCACGCTAAGTGCATAATACCATCATGGGGAGACTGATACAGCCATACGCTACAAAATCCAAACACAACTGAGGTGCGATATACAATCTGAATCTCAAGAGCTATTCTGCTCACATAACGCCATCACTACGCTGAATCTCAACACATAAGGAATTATAAATCCTCCTCCACAACTCACACAACACCACAGAATACTACATGAATGAACGAAGATGGAACAACATCTAATATTCCAACACCCCTCCTTGAGAAGCCCTATGCTGAAATGAACACACCTGACTCACATGGAGCCCACAACCATATTTGGATCCATCCACAACCATCAAGCCGATTCTGCTCGCACTGAACTAGACTGATAGCCTTACCTGGGTCCATATTAACCCACTTCCTCTCATAATACACAAGAACAACCATCATAGCCTGGACAGACACCCCACAATACACAACCAAATGAACCGAACGCCTTCCTGGCATAAATTCTCAAATAACCAATATTACACTTCTGTATACTCAATCTAAATCCTCAATCCATTAAGTGACTACATGTCACACTCATACGATCTTCCCGTGGTCATGCTCCCACGTCGTTCCACACAAGGTAACAAGTCTGCACATCCATACCACCGACCATACTAACGCTGTAAAACAAATCAAGAACCCATAACCAGGATGCAAATCCTCTTTCATCAAGCACCGATCTCAGGTGACACTGAAGACAACACCAACTTACTCTAAACATTCAAATCCCCTTTTCTTGCTCATCCGAGCTCATGACATCCTTGTTAACACCGAACCGCAATCTTGATACTTACTTCCAATTCCATACTACTTACTGCACCTGACATGCCAATGTGAAATAATGCAAGAATTCTATCATAACTCCTGAACCACTAATAGGGTGAACACTCCATCATACAGAAACCTTTTACTTACCTCAATTCAAGAGAACCATAACAACACACGAGTGAATTCTCATAATCACAAAACAGGCAAATCCTAAAGGAATAGTCTATACTACCATAATCCTTCCGGGATCCGCCTACACCTGACAAGCCATAATACTTGAATGCTTCCAAATAAATCTATTACGGGGGCCGACAAGCCTCGCACACACCGGCACAAACCACATGCATAACTTAATCACACTGAAGGAACTGATCATTGCCGTACATGTGCCATTTCAACCATGTCTAACCAATCTATCTTCTTTTAATTATCCTTATTTGCCTCAGAAATAACAGTAACCCCCATTCAACACCTAACAGACTCAATCCTCACTCATCCCGAGAGGCCCAGATTCACGAGACCATGTTGTCTCAATCCCACAAACCGTCTCACACCCTCCTGGTGTGCATTCACATCTTCGACTGATATACCCATTCCGATAACCATTCTATGAAACTGAAGTCATTCCTCCTATCTATGAACCCAATTTCTACTCTACACGCCGAAGATAACGTAGAACACTCCATTCATTTTCTCTTTCCCAGAAATTATGCTGCAAAAGCTTGATTCTTAATCATACTGCTGCGTGAAACCCTTAAGCACCACATTCTTAACTTTGAATTCATTCGGACCACCATTGTGAGTCACCCACTCTGACATGGCCCTGAATACAATCAATTCCAAGGATCCTCTATCACACGAACACCCTTTCAATGAAGCATTTAACTGAGTCACTACCCTTACAACTTGCCTTAAGCACAAATTCTGAGTCTTCCAAAGCCTGACCCTGGTCCAATAGGGCCAACTTGCACGCATTTATCAAATATCATGCGCAATCGCCATTTTACTCTTCTCTTCTTTGCTGCAATAACTTGCCAATACGCCGATAATCCGCAACCCCATGGGGAGAAAATCCAGCAACCCGAACGCAGGCAGTGGGACTCTCCCACTTAGCCTGAAGCTACTCCTTGCACTCTAGACCCCCACCGGAATCCTTTCTCCCTTGCGGTCTTGATCTTGGTCAACCAATCCGTCAATTTCTTCTAAATCCTCCTATTAGAATTTCATGAGTACTCAAAATCTCTAGCATCATTCACGTATTCAGCCTCCTACCGAATAGCCACTAGAATTCCTCGCAGAAACTTACCAACCACACGACCGCTAACCTGCCCACAGGAGATAAGACACCTGTGGAAATTACCAACTGACACCTTCCAACGATGCTGCACTGCACAATCTCTACGACATCAATACCCCATTCTACGTCTTTATTCACTTACCAACTTTACTAGTCCGTCTGCTCCTCATGGACATCTATTAAATGCGCGACAATATCTTCAACTTCGCCGCCATATTGCATCCTTCTTCATCCCTAGAAACTCCTCTCTGTTATATCCATCCTTCGCCGAAATAACCGACATTTCAATTTAAGCCCGTGGACCCAATCATCGTCCACGAAAAATCCTCAAATCACTCCCAACTTCTCCTCAAGATAGGTGCCTATCTTACCACGGAACTCATATGCTACGCTGCTACTCTCCCACTTTAGTTACACTCACTCCTTTAAGCAACTACCTGACTTCCGCTTCTTACACCTGGCCTCATAGAAATGGAACCACTACCTAACACTTCTCACATGCCTTCCTTCATCAAATGCCGCCCAGTTGCTGCCTTAATTCAATATCATTATCTGTAGCTCTTAAGCCAGTAGATCACCACACTTTGAACCTTGCCGAGATCATCTTTCTCGAGTCGCCTGCATTAGGAATACTCATTCAATACTGAACCTCCGCACACCACGATCTCTAACAGTCGCTTCTTCAATACTTCTTCACAATACTCAGACCCCATGCAACCGAAGGAACTATAGCACCGACGAACTTAACACATCCTATTCGATCAAAGATGACGATATCACATCACATGCGAATATTCCATCTCACTTGAAAGCACCAAGTCTTACTAATTTGTCAACCCAAATCTGACCATTTATAATCCAATTGCCCTTCCTCCACCAGAACTAAACCATTGAGATCTCGAAATCACACTCCAAGAAGACCTCCCCTCAAATCATTCATTACCCCGACATATGGGCAAGCACCCCACCATCACATCAACATCGCGCGATAACCAATCGTAAGCATCATAATAACCTAAGCATAGCCTTAAAGCTCTCAGAAACACAACTATTGAGCTGAAACGACATAATATCCTTCTGCGAGGCAACAACAACAGACCCAATCATCTTCGCATGTAAAACATCACGCACCATATCCGTAGAACCATTTCAATTCCTCAAATTCTTGATTCATAGCAAGCTCTCCGCGACGCATAAAATTGAGTAGGAAGAAACATAGGCATAAGCCTTAAAGGAATCAAATAGCACGATGAGGAAATCAAGAAGGGAAGTACTCCTAACAGCCCCGTAGCCTCTCAAATATAAGTACAGACGTCTCCGTACCGATCCGTAAGACTCTACTAGACTTGCTCATGACTCGTGAAACCTAAGGAAACCTAGTGCTCTGATACCATGTTGTCACGACCCAAAATCCATAAGGTCGTGATGGCGCCAGACACTACTGTCAGGAAAGCCAATCATTCAATGGTTAAGTTAAATTTCATGTTTTGGCATTTTTGAAATCATTACCTTTCACTTTATTACATAATAAATGAATAAAATCCGCTAAGTAATTACGATAGTTTAATATTCCATTTTAATGAAATACATCCCAAACACATCCCAGAACCCGGTGTCACAAGTGCATGAGCAAATTTCTAAGAATTAAACAGACACTACAATGCTTGTCCGAAATACAATTGGACAAGGAATTTAAAATAAAAATAAATACATCTGAGGGAGACTCTGCCAGCTGCGGATCACCTACGGATGATGCAGCTCGCCTAATCTCCAAGCCAGCCACATCGCTGTGAAAGTACCTTTGCAATAAAAATACACAACAAGTGTAGCATGAGTACGAAAACAACGTGTACTCAGTAAGTATCCCGCCTAACCTCAGAGAGGTAGTGACGAGAGGTCGAATTAGACACTTGCTAGAAGTCAACTTAGTATAATCAAGTGAGACACTAAGCGGGAATATCATAGGCAATTTAATAAAATCAGGGATAAGTTATATCAACTCCTTTAACATTTAACACTTTAAATCCTCGCCATTTCAGTTGGCAATTTAAAACTTCATAGGCCAATAAGCAGGTAATAATTACAGGAAATATGCAGCAATTATCATGCGCAAGAAATGCCGAGGGTTGAACGGTGCAGACCAACAATAATAAAATATGCACTGCCGAAGGGTCGAACGGCTCGAACCATAGATGCATCTATTTCCCCCGCTCGCGAATCGATCATGCGACGCGGTCATATATAAATAATAGAGTTATCCTGCTCGCGAATCATACATGCGACTCAGGTACTCATATATACACATAATAAATCCGCATTTTTATCAGGAAAACAATTTCTCAAAGAAATGATAAAATTCTCTTTAAATGAACATGAAGATAGTATTTAAATCATTTCTGGAAATTCATTTGCCAAGTTTGATAAGGTTTTATATATTACAAATTTATCCGGAATACAATTATGCAAAGAAGAATAATGTCTCTTTCTAAATGATTAAGAAAAGTAAACTCTAACCTTCTTAGGTAATACATTACTAATTCGATAGCATTAACATTATAATATTATTGGCAAGATCACAATACAACATGTAAGGCATGCTAGTGGGTCCTAGACTAGCCGGACACAAGCATAATAGTAGCTACGCACGGACTCCCGTCACCTTGTATGTACGTAGCCCCCGCAAATAGTAGCACATAATTAATTGGTTCACTTATGGGGACAATTCCCCCTCACAAAGTTAGAAAGGAGACTTACCTCGCTCCGAAATTCCATAACCGGCTCCCAAGCCCTTCCGACGACTCCAATTGATGCACAACGTCCCAAAACTAGTCAAATAACGGCAAACCAATAAAAATTCACTCAAATACTTGTAACAATTCAAATTATATAAATTTCCGACTCCGCTCAAAGAATTGACCAAAATACCCTCGGGCCCACGTGCTCGGATTTCGAAATTTCTCGAAGATAAACTCTACCCATAGTCTTTCTAGCTCAAATATACAATTTACTCTTAATTTCATGCTCAAATTCGTGGTAATAATCCAAAATGCAAATTATAGGTTTTCCCCTCAAAATCCCAAATTCCTACTAATTTCCATGTCTAAATCCATGTATAACTCAAGTGTTTAACTCAAAAAGGGGAAGGAATCACTTACCTAGAGTTGCTTGACGAAAATCCTCCCTTGAAGCTCCCAAAAATTACCACACCAAATGAGAGAAATGAAGGACATGGCCAAATTTCCCATTTTTAAACAATCTGCCCATGCCCCTTTTCCGCACATGCGGTCTACATTTCACACCTGCACTTCCGCAGGTGCGCCCAAGAGCTCGCACCAGCGGCTTACTTAACCTCCAGCCGGATCCGCACCTGCGCCCCATTGTCCGCACCTACGCCTTTGCAGGTGCGTAAATTGCATCGCACCTGCGCTCCCATCCAACCCATCAAAACCTCGCACCTGCGGCCAAAGCCTCGCAGGTGCGGTCACACCATATGACAACAACCTCAGCTTTTTCTCCAACTTCAAATTTGATCCGTTGACCATCCGGAATCCACCCGAGGCCCCCGGGACCCCGTCCAATTACACCATCCTGTTCCAAAACATAATACGAACTTGATGGAGGCCTCAAATCACATCAAATAACATCGAAACAACGAATCGCTGTCCAATTCAATCTTTATGAACTTAGAAAAATTTCAAACTTCTACATCCGACGCCGAAACCTATCAAATCACATCCGATTGACTCCAAATTTTGCACACAAGTCACATTCAACATTACGGACATGCTCCAACTTTTGAAATCGCATTCCGACCCCGATATCAAAATTTCCACCTCCGGTCGATTTTCTCAAAAACCTTCAAATTTTCTATCTTTAGCCAAATGACCTCAAAATAACCTACGGACATCCGAATTCACTTCCGATCGCGCTCCCAACTCCAGAATCACCATACGGAGCTATTACCAGACTCGTAATCCCAAACGGATATCAATATCAATGAAATGCACTTCAACCCAGACTTATGAAATTTCTTCTAAAATGTTAACTTCCACAATATGCGCCGAAACACTCCCGGGTTATCCAAAACCCGTTACGAACATACGCCCAAGTCCGAAATCATCATACGAACCCGCTGGAACCTTCAAATCCTGATTCGGAGTTCGTTTACTCAAATATCCAATCTTAGTCAATTCTTCCAACTTAAGGCTTCCGAAATGAGAACTTTCTTTCCCAATTGACTCCGAACTTCCCGAAATTCAACTTCGACCATGCCTACGAGTCATAACATCTGAAATGAAGCTTCTCATGACCTCAAACTGCCGAACGACGATCTAGAGCTCAAAACGACCGGTCGGGTCGTTACAGAAGGATTCCGACAATTGGGGAAATCATAACTTTAGAGCTCCTTAATCTTTTCTCCAACCGTTAGTATTCTTATTTATGAATTCACTATTTTAATTAGTTAGTTAATTTGTTATAAAATAGAATATTAATATTTATAACTTAGAAATTGTTTGAGTTTGTCTTCTTAGTATCAGTAAACAATTGTAGCTAAACTATAGTTTCTGTGGGATTCGACTCCGGAATTATAAACCGTATTATATTTGCAACGACCGCTAGACCTCTTAGGAGGCGTCGTTGCGCGTGATCAGTATTACGAGCTAACATTTGTTGGGCTTTTAAAGCTTGGTTTAGCTTAAATAGAGTGAATGGGAAATGGAGGGAAAATAAAATATTTGAGTTTCCCTCATTGGCAAAGGGACATTGTCCCATAATGGGGGAAGAAAAGACTTTTGATGGGTATATACAATTGATCTTCTTCTAGCTCTTAAAGAGTTAAGAAGAAGGCAAGCCTTGCGTCGTCGCTCGCTCGGCTCGGCTTCAGCTTCAGTAAACAATTGATTGATTAATCTTTTTGGAAAAAAATTCTTTCAATTATTTAATTAATTAACAAAAATTCAATACGGAATAACTTATTTTATATTCGTTTTCTGTTTTCCCGCAATATTTCAACAGAAATATTCGCACATGTTCCAACAAAGGTTGCAAATATTTTCAGAAACAGAGCCAAATAGTCTATAAATATGCCTTGATCCCAGAATTTTTACTTACTAAATTTTCTGATTATCATCTTCTACTTCTACACAACATTTTCCAGTGTATTTTACGACCATTGAGTGGTTCGAAGTTCACCAGCGTTTTTGGTACCAATACGCCGGTGAGTTAAATCGTTCTATCCTGGGAGGATAATATTCCAGCACCTCGGGTACTTGAGGGGAATAATTTCCTTAAGGACACAATGTGCATTCAATGGGCTCGATCTATTCCAATATTTTATTTCGTCATACTAGTTCTACTAACTTTATGTTTCTGTGTCTATTTCAGAAAGTTTACTTTTTTTTATTGTTTATTACAGAAATATAGATTGTCTAACAATCTTAAGGATATTATTTTTACTTGTATTCTGTTTGTGGAGATAAAAACATGTATGGTGTTCTACTCCTTCTGAATTTTACCATACTGATTTGAGGATATAATACCTTCATCAGAGTATTGAAATTTAGAAACGATTTGAAGAACATAAAAACTTCACCGTTTTATGTGAAACAATATATAAGAACTTTGGTTTTTATTTATTAAACATACTGTTTATTGTTAATTTCAATATTGTTTACTGTTATGTTTTCTGCCATTAATTGAACTCTTCTGTTATTGACAATGTGAAATGGCAATTGATAATGGAAATCCTTCTGCGACTGTTGTTGCAACGACGATAGCCTCGTCAAGCCGAAATGTTATTCCACCGGCCGAGAAACCAGGGAAACTTTCCGGATCCAACTTCAAAGGATGGCAACAAAGGGTATTCTTTTGGCTTACCACACTTGGTATGCAGAAATTCACTAGTGAAGAACCTCCTGTGCTTGCTGTGGACATGTCGGACAACGAGAAATTCATGATTGTTGAGGCATGAAAACAAGCAGATTTTCTTTGCAAAGGCTATATCTTAAGCGCTTTAGAGGATGACTTGTAAAATATGTACAGTGCGATGAATACTTTGAAAGAATTATGGGACACACTTGAGAAGAAGTACAAGACTGAAGATGCATGCTTAAAGAAGTTCGTGGTTGCCAAGTGTAATGACCCGACAGGTCATTTTGAGAAATTGCTCTTCGCTCGGTTGTTTGAGGGCATGAGTAGCTCCGTATGATATACTATGACTTACGTGAATCATCGGTTTTGGTTTTCAGGTTATTCGGGATTGATTTAAAAGAACGATTCTGAGCAAGAAGCTTTAAATTGGAAAGGTTTGACTAAGTTTGACTTTTTGAGAATTTGACCCCGAAACGAAGTTTTGATAGTCCCTTCAGGTACGGATAGTGATTTTGGACTTGGGCGTATGACCGGATTTGCATTTGGATGTTTCTAGAAGTTTTCGGCACTAATTGGAAAAAATTGGAGATTTGAAGGCTTGAGAAGTTCATAAATTTGATCGGAGGTTGACTTTGAAGACATCAGATTAAAATTGTGGTTCTGGATTGGAACAACTTCGTCATGTCATTTGGGACTTGTGTGCAAACTTTGAGTTCATTCCGGTATGATTTGATATATTTCAGCGCGTGTTTTGTGGATTTGAAAGTTCAAAGTTCATTGGGTTCGAATTGAGGTGTGATTTGTCGCTTCGATGTTGTTATGTGTGTTTTGAGGGCTCGAGTAGGTCCATGTCATGTTATGTGACTTGTGGGTATGATTGGACGGGGTCCCGAGGGGCTCAAGCGTGTTTCAGATTGATTTCAGATCATTTATTCAATATTTGGAACTGCTGGTTCTGGTGTTCCGCACCTGCGATTGGTATTGCGCGGGTGCGAGCCATGTGTCACAGGTGCGCAAATTAGTCAGGGTTGGAGCTCATCGCAGATGCGGTCATGAGCATCGCAGATGCAATACTTGGAGGGTCGAGGCTGCCTTGAAAATGTGAGCCTCTTTCCGCAAAAGCGGAGATCGCAGGTGCGGACTCTTGTCCGCAAATACAAACCTGCTAGGCAAAACTTATAAAAATCAAGGTTTTGGTTATTTCTTCATATTTTGAGATGACTCGGATTGAGGCGATTTCTAGAGTAATTTTTGTCACAAGGATTGGGGTAAGTGTTCACTACTTGGTTTTGATCATATTTCATGAATCTATCTTCATTTTTGGCAATTGGTTGATGAATTTTTGTGAGGAAATTGTGGGTTTTGGCCTAAAGTTTCATAATATGAATTTTTGAGTTTTGAACATCAAATTGGGGTCGGATTTGAGTGAAACTAGTATGGTTGGACTCGTAATTGAATGGGTTGTCAGATTTTCTGAGTTTTGTCGGATTTTTTTGAGTTTTATCGAATTCTGAGGTGCGGGCTCGGGTTGGGCTTTTGGGCCAATTTCGGGCTTTGATTCAAGATTTGATCTTTTATGACCGGGATTGGTTCCTTTAGCATAGTTTGATGTGTTTGAATTGTTGTTGGTCATTTTCGAGCCGTTTGGAGGTCAGAACACGCGGGATGGCATCCTAGGAGCATCGCTTGGCCTGCTTGGCATTTGTATTGGATTGTTCGAGGCAAGTAAGTCTTCTAAACTTAGTGCTGCGAGTATGAAACCCCGCAGTACGTGTTATGTGATTGGTATTGAGGTGACGCACATGCTAGGTGACGGGCGTGTGGGCGTGCACCCTGTGAATAGGGACTCTTTTGTTCCCATGGCCTTGTATAGCGGCCCTATTTTGTTGATATTTGTGTTTTCACCATGTGATAAAGTAACTGAGCTGTCAATCATGCTAAATATCATGTTTAGGCTTTATGCTGATATTGTTTGTACCCATAGTGGTCGTTTCTTGCTGTCATCTCACCGATTTCCATTGATATTTCATACTCAGTCATATTCATGCATTCATATCATATCTTAGTCTCAGTTGTTGTTTACCGATACACAATATCATTGTTGTCAGGCTAGTTTCATGACATTGTGAGATTGTAGATATTGATGACTGAGTGAGCCTGAGAGCCTGATTATGAGTGACAGTATGGGATCGGGTTGCACGCCGCAACATGTTATATTGATTGGTGTCTGGATTGGCCTATGATGGCGCTTGGGCTGTAGGAGCCCCTCCGGAGTCTATAACACACCCCAAGTGAGCGCGGATGATATTATTGAGGGATGGATTTCCCTGGACACAGATTTTTCCGAAGCATTGATATATGGAGATGGATTTCTCCACAGGGATGGATTTCCATTTTTCCTCATTACCGAGTGATGTATAGTCATTATTGAGTATGTTCCGGGATGGATTTCCCTGGTCCGCATGGGCCATATACGGTACTGAGTGGTTGAGCATTTATATATTATTGAGGGGTGGATTTTCTTGGACATGGATTTCTCCTCAGGGATGGATTTCCCTTTTTCCTAAATACTGGGTGACTTCTAGTCAGTGTTGTGTATGTTCTGGGATGGATTTCCCTGGGCTGTATGATCCATATACAGTACCGAGTGGTTGAGTATGATGAGTGGAGAGTGTGAGTACACGATTCACCTCTGGGATACATGGCATTGACATGCATATATGGTATACATGCATAAAGACGCATTTCCTCATGCTGAACGGTATTATGTCATTCATGACTTCTTACACACATTGATATGCGGTTGTAGAGAGGTATTTCACATTTATTAGTTGGAAAGGAAATGAAATATTTTATTTATTGTGGAAAGGATTTTTCAGGAAAACTTCAGTTTTCAAACTATCTCATAATTTTTCGATGATTTCGATAAAGGATTTGGGTTTCCACTGATATTCTTGAAAAGCAGAATTATTTTTGGAAAACTGTGAAAAGGCTGAACACCTTATCTTTGAGCTATTTCTTTATTTACTTGCTTTACACTGTTATGAACTGTTATTGGTGTTGGACCCAACCTATGTCCCAGGTCGTCACTGCTTTCAACCTAAGGTTAGGTTTGTTACTTACTTAGTACATGGGGTCGGGTGTATTGATACTACACTTCTGGACATTGCGCGCATATGTTGGCTGCAATTGTTGTTGTGTTCGAGGATTGCTGTATTGAAGATGTACCCGCGTCTATGTTGTAACTGCCTCTATTGTTCGGGGTAGCCTTGGATTAGTCTGTGTTGTTTATGTACTCTTCAAACAGACTATGTATTTATTTCATTTCCGCTTTGTAAACTCTATTCTTAGAAGCTCATGATTTGTTCTACCAGTCCTTGAGAAATGTATAAGATTTAGATAATTCTGTTGTTTAATTGTTTTATTGAGTTAAATGAAATTGGATAATTGTTAATTGGCTTACCTAGTGAGTTGGGTTAGGTGCCATCACGACTGGTGGATTTTGGATCGTGAAACCAAGTTTCTAGACTATAAAATGATAGACAACAAAACTATTGGAACCTAAGTTCAGGAGCTTCAACTTATTTTTCACGACCTTATTGCTGAAGGTATGGTCGTGAATGAAGCATTTCAAGTGGGTGCAATAATTGAAAATTTGCCTCCTTCGTAGAGAGATTTCAAGAATTATCTTAAGCACAAGCACAAAGAAATGAAGTTGGAAGATATTGTGATTCGTCTCAAAATTGAAGAAGACAACAAAATAGCCGAGAAGAAGTCTCGTGGAAATTCAACGATCATGGGAGCTAATATTGTTGAGGAGACTGCTCTAAAGAGTAATAGGAGGAAGAGGTCTTCTGGATAGACTAAGGAGCAGAACAAAAAGAAATTCAAGGACAACTGCTACAATTGTGAAAAAGTTTGTCACAAGCCCTGATTGTCGTCTCCCGAAAAATGATAAGAAATACCCTTCTTAACTCACTAAAATATCCTACTTATAAATAAATATATAATAATAATATTTATTACAGAAAAAAAAAACAGATTTAAATTGAAATGTCCTTTCTAGATCTTTTCAATAACCAACTAACTATCATTTTTAATAAAAACTATTCAACCATTTGTTTATATTTTAAGAGTAAAAGCATGAAGATTTCGAACAACAACGATGTAGGGAAGTAAGAGCACTGATCACAAAGTACAGGAAAACAAGAAAGATATTATCTTTGGGTTGTCCTTCAATAGGGTTTCATCGGTGCAATATCCTATGGACCAACTAAATATCACGTGAGTTTTTAACTTTTTTCCTCAATTTATTTTTTGAATAAGTATAATATCTTTTACCAATGCTTGTTGAATTTTCCAAATTTGCGGTTGCTTCTGATTGTTTGATTTTTGAATATTTCAAAACATAATTCGGCTTCTAGAAAAATAGTATATAAAATTTCAAGTATTACATGTAAAAGATTATAATTAGTATTATAAATAAAATTTAACTTTTATGCATTAATAGTATAAACTTTTTTACACTATTAGATCTCTTAAAAGTACATTAATATAAGTAATTACTTAGAATAACAGAATTCGCATGTTAAGTTGTATTGATAATATAAATTTTTTATAGACATAGTTAAATTCCTGTAAATATTGCGATTGAAAATTAGGAGATAGAACTATGATGTGAATAATAAAATAAATTAAAGAGCATATAGAGATTATTTTGTAGTATAAAAGTAGAAAGAGAAATATAAAAATAGAAACTAATTTAATTTAAAGTGTCAATTCTAAAAAAAGAATGATATTCATTTAATTGGTTTCTCCCGGAGATTAATGACATAAAAAGAATAGCTATTATTTTGGCTTTCTGATAGTTCTTTTTGATCGGTTATATAAAACAATATGCAATTCTCCTTAACTATTATACCAATCCAATCTCGAGAGTTAGACGCATTGCTATTTTTCTTCATTGAATCTACTACTCCAATTATAAAAATTCTTCTTACCTATATATATATATATACTACATTTTGTGACAAAAATATTTATATTCACTTTTATGCTAAAGTAAAATTACCACATGCGAAAAAATATATTACATCGAGATTTAAAAGTAATTAATGTAACATCACTAAATATCTATATCTTTATAAGTATATATATCATAAAATTGATAATAATATACTAGTTAGAAGGAAGATATATGATGAACAAATTATTATACATAAATGATATTTTCTTTTGACAATACTTCTTGATAAGATGCGGCTGTAAAAGTGACACTATGATTTCTTTAAAACAAGACAAAACTTTGACACGTGAAATATTTGCAACTATAATCGATGTTAAAATATCTGAAAATAAGGAAATGATCAAAATGAATTTTATATATACTAAAATAACTAAAATTGTTTGAACATGTCACGATCCGAATTTCTCACCGCCGGGACTGTGATGGCGCCTAACATTGGACCCGCTAGGCAAGCCAACATTATTGATTGTTTTACCTCATTTCTTTATTTTTAACAGTTTAACAGAAATCAAAATGCGGTAGAACAGAATATAACGGTTTGATTAAATACTAATACGAAACCCAAAGCAAAAGTACTCCCAGAACTAGTGCCACAATTTCAGGGACTGTCTACGAATACTACAAATAGTGGTCTGAACAAAAATAAATATACATCTGTCTCAGAAGTAAGTAAGAACAGAAAAGAAATAGGATAGAAGGGACCCCAAGGCCTGCGGACGCCTGCAGGACTACCTCGGGTCTCCACTGGACGGAAGGCAGCAACCTCGATCTAGGGTCCGAAAGGTCCAGTACCGGGATCTGCACCAAAAAGTACAAAGTTTAGCATTAGTACAACCGACCCCATGTACTGAGTAAGTGTCGAGCCTAACCTCGACGAAGTAGTAACGGGGCTAGGACACAACAACCACATAAACCTGTGCAATTTAATCATATACGAGAAACACTAATAATAACAAAAATTTAAAAAAATAATACGGGAGAAGGGGAACGTGCTGAGGGGAGGAAATATCAAGTTATAACAATAACAAAATAAAGAAACAAAGTAAATATCAGGCTTAAAACAATAGAGATAATAATACAGAAACAATGCACGGTATCACCCTTTGTGCTTTTACTCTCGTTCTCACCATAAAATCAACAGAAATGGCAAGGCATCACCCTTCGTGCTTTTACTCTTTCATAATCATGGTACGACATCACCCTTCGTGCTTTTAATTTCATAATATGGCACCGCATCACCCTTCGTGCATTAACTCTCACAATATCGGCACGACATCACCCTTCGTGCTTTAACACTCACTCACAATATCATGCACGACATCACCCTTTGCGCTTTTACACTCTTTCTCACCCAAACAAATGAAATGACAGCAATCCGACAAGGAAATCAACAGTATAAACAATAATAAAACCATAACGTCCCGACAAGGGAGACAACAGTAGAATTAATATCATCCCGGTAAGGGAAACAACTATAACTAATCTCACTTAGTTACTTAACTTCACGTAAATATTCTCAACTTGAACCAATACTCAACAATAGGCAATACCAAAGAAATACCGTCAACATGGATAATCATCAAATTAAACCCAAGTAGTGCTCAATGGAAAATCACATAAATCACATTATACGACTCACATGCATGCTTGACACCAATGTATTGTAACGACCCGACCGGTCGTTCCGTAGAAATTTTATTATTATTCCTGTTTTTGCCTTGTCATAGGTTGGTTATACTGTTTACGATGTGTTAGAGTCGGTTGGCTCAGAATTGGAATGGTTGTAGTGAAAATTGAGACACTTAGACTCTAAAAAAAACTTTATAGTTGAAAAAATCAACTGAGAGTTGACTTATTGGTAATCGACCTCGGAATGCGGATTTTATGGCTCGGATAGCTTCGTTAGGTGATTTGGGACTTAAGAGTGTGTTCATGATATTTTTGTGATGTCCGGTGTAGAATTAGGCTTGAATTGACAAAAAGTTAGTTTTTGGTGATTCTGGTCGGCAGTGAAAAATAGGTTACCAGGGTCGGAATGGAGTTCCGGAAGTTGGAACAGTTTTGTAATATCATTTTGGATATGTCTGCAAAATTTCAGGTCAATCGGATGTGTTTTGGATAGTTTCGGCATCGTTGGTGGAATTTAGAAATTTCAAAGTTCTTAGGCTTGAATCCGACGTGATTTTGGTGTTTTGATGTTATTTTTGGGGTTCCGAGAGTGCAACTAAGTTTGAATGATCATTTATGATGTGTTGGTAAATTTGGTTGGGGTCCCGAGGGGCTCGAGATTGATTTCGGGTGGTTAACGGACATTTTCGTGCCTTAGAGGAAGGCTGTTTTGCTGGTGTTTCTGCAGAGGAATTTTACCCTATGCGTTCGCGGAAGGGATCTCGCGTTCGCATAGGGGAATTTGGGGAGCTGGGAATTTTCCTTCTGTGCGTTCGCGAAGGGTGAGCTGCGAACGCGGAGAGTTAAGTGGTCTGGCATCTGCGAACGCGGGTAAGGAGGTGCGTTCGCGTAGGGTTAGAACCATCTGAGGGAACCCATGCCATTTGTTCTATGCGTTCGCGGGCCTGGGGTGCGATCGCGAAGGTCTAGGGGTGCCGGGCAGTGCGAACGCGGACAGGTGATCGCGATCACGAAGAGGAAACTGAGGCCTGGAGGTTTTTGTACTTCGCGAACACGGGAAGTGGGCCGCGTTCGCATTGAAGAATAAATGGGCAGTATTTAAATAAACCCTTCGCGACCAATACCCAATTTTCCACAATTTTTGAACGGGAAGAGAGCTTTTGAGGCGATTTTTAAGAGAGGAAACCATTGTTCTTCATTGAGGTAAGGATTTTGGATCCTAAACCTCGATTATATGTAATTAAGGACCAAATTAACAGCGTTTAATTTATGGAAATCAGTAGAAAAAGATGAAATTAGGGCTTGAGATTATGAGACCTTTAGGGAATGATTTGAGGGGTCAAACAAACTCTGATTTTAGAGTTATTTATATGTACGGACTCGTGAGATGATGAATAACATTTTGGTATAAAACTTGTCAAGTTCCGAGAAGCGGGCTCGGGTGTCGGTTTTTTGCTAATTTCGGATTTTGTGCAAAAAATGGTATTTTTCAATTGGAATTCATTCCCTTAGCATAATTTGATGAGAAAAATATGATCTTTATAGATTTGGAGCACTCGGAAGTTGATTCGAGAGGCAAGCGGGTTGCAGAGTAGCTTTTCGAGCTAGTTTGAGGTAAGTAATGTCTTTAAGTCCTGTCCTGAGGGTATGAAACCCCGGACTTTACATCCTTTCACGGATTTGGAGTGACGCACACACTTGATGACGAGTGTGGGGCGTGCACGAATTGGAAATTTGAAAAAATGTACCTTTTTAGGCAACTATTGAGTTACGAAACTGCTTTTAAAGCTTATTCTCTAAAGCACTACTATGATTTGATATAATTGGGCTGTACGCCATGTTTAGGGCCTAATGCCGATCTGTTTAACCCCTTGGGGGCTATTTTACTGATATTCTCACTACTTTGAAACTATGATTTTACACTCAGTCTTTCTTGTGAAATTGTTGACACTCCTATTTGATGATATTACTATTTCTTGAAATGAAATACTATTTTGGGTCGAGAACTCCGTTTTATTCATGGCCCGAGTGGCATGATGAGAGTGTCTGACTGAGTGAGGCCGAGGGCCAATGTTGTGAGGATGTTATGATATTAGAGAGGCTGAGTGCCTGAGAGTGATTTATGCCATGATGTGGCTTGTATATAGCGCTTGGGCTGTAGGAGCCCCTCAGAGTCTGTACACACCCCCAGTGAGGGCATGTACCTACTGAGTGTGAGTGCCGAGTGATGAGTGATTGGGAGGCATGAGTGACAGTGAGGTTGCCCGCGGGGGTGATACTGAGTGATGGTGAGGTGCTGAGGGAAACTGTTATGAGTGATGATTATGGACCGAGGGGCAGTTCTATGATGATATTTTACTGAGTTTTGACTATGATTCACTTCATTTTTCAAACTGGTATTATTGAGAGTTTTACTGAGAAATATTTGAAAAATATACCTGTTTCAAAGGATTTTATGGAAACTGGTTTTCGAACTTATGTATACTGTATAGAGACTTGATGTTTTACTATTTTGTGGATTGGTGCATCTGTGCTGTGTGTTTCTTATTCTCAAACTGTGATTTATTTTCATTACTACTGAGTTGGCGTACTCATCATTACTCCCTGCACCTCTGTGTGCAGATCCAGGTAATGGTTCGGAGCAGTAGTCATCCGAGTTTCATTCACCATCAACTTTGGAATTTCGAGGTAGTTGTCCAGTGTCCGCAACTTCTCCACTTCCCTTTTCAAATAGTTCTTAGTATTTGATTCATAAACATTATTCTGACATTAGCAGAGTTAGTTTATTTCTTAGATGATCGTGATGGTTGACTCCAGTCTTGGGGGATTTGTTTAGACAGTAGATTATATTATATTTGCTTAAAGACTTAGAGAAAAATGTTAATTGCTTATTTTGCTGGTTATTATTGATTTTTGAATTATTATAATAGAACAAATGTGTAGTAATGTGATAGTTGGCTAGCCTAGTTCCACGATAGGCGCCATCACGACCTGTTAGGATTTGGGGTCGTGACAAGTTGGTATTAGAGCTCTAGGTTACATAGGACTCAACGGTCATGAGCAGGTTTAGTAGAGTCTTACGGATCGGTACGGAGACGTCTGTACTTATCTTCGAGAGGCTGCAGAACCATTAGGGAACATCCCACATTTTTGAATTCTTGTCGTGTGAATCCATTTATTCAGCCAAAAGCGTAACTCTTTGAATTCCTTTCATGTATTCGAATGCGCACGTGAGCACTTGGTATCAGCAGTACATCGACGGCTTGTGACTTCCATGGATGAGATGTGAATTTGTTTTTGTATGTTGATAATGGGCCAGTCGGAAGGACTTGAGGCTAGATTTTGTCTGTGGCTCGAGTGCTGAGATTTCGTCTGTGTGAGCACATGTGTTGGGGGACTTATATGTACGTTGGTGTCCTTATTGATGGAACCTTGTGACTAGGTGACTGCGTGGTGAGTGTGATTGATAGTTAGATGTGTTCAGGTTGTATGATTGTTACAAGAATGGATTAGCGGGAGATGTAACAAGAATCATTGAGTAATTGATTTAGTCTTAAGTTAGAATATGGCCTCGAGCTGTGAGTGTAGTGAATGACCTCCCATGTTGTTTAGATGTGGGGTGAAGCGGATCCTTCTGTTGTGTTAGGAGTTCCAGGTGATTTCTTTTGGGCTGACCAATGCCCCAACAACGTTCATGTAATTGATTGACGGTGCATGCAGCCGTGTTATAACTCCTTTGTTATTGTGTTCATGGATGACATCCTGGCGTACTCGCGTAGCCAGGGGTAGCATACTCAGCATTTGATTATGGTATTACAAGGATATAGGGAGGAGAAGCCTTGTGCGAAGTTCTCCAAGTGTGAATTTTTGGCTCAGTTCAGTAGCATTCTTGGGACACGTGGTGTCCAGTGAAGGTATCCATGTGGTCAGTCGAGTGTGAGTAGAGCTTCCAGAAGCTCAAGATTTCCTTGACCATAGCTCCAGTGTTAGTATTTCCATCAGCTTCAGGTTCTTATACCGCTTATTGTGATGTCTCGAGGGCATGCATTAGTTGTGTTCTGATGTAGGAGGGTAAAGTGATTGAGTAATAGCTATGATCTTCGAAAGTGTATAGAGAGATATCAATTTGAGGTTAAGCAGGCAGGGGTATCTCCTGCGGGTTATCCCGAGGTGTGTGGTCCTTATGTTGATATGTAGTAAGTTCTCTTCTACCAGTAAATGATATATGTTGTAATTTGAGTTTAGATCGCTTGTGAAAGTTGGCATGACCATTTCAATGGTGGATGCGAGATTTGTATTCGATTTGAGGGTTAGATGGTTTGGGTCATATGAGCTTATGAAGGATCTAGTTGAATCTCACCACAGTATGGTGGCAGTGATAGCATATGGGCATTGTGAGTTACTGTTTGTCTTGGTCGTTGGCTTTGAGCCAAGTGGGGGAGTCCGCTAATGATAAGTTGATTACACGATTATGTGTTGTACTGGTTTCGGTTCGAGGTATATTGGTGAATCAGTTATGACCTGCAGAGGTGGAGTCTGGGAATGACTCGAGTAATGGAAATTTCTTCGATACAGGTTGTAATGTACTTTACTGGTAATGGAATTTGTTGAATGATTGAGTTGTGCTTGAAGGTGTAGTGTGTGCAGTGTATGAGTTTGCTTGTTGCTTCAATGTGTGGATTACTTATCCTAGTACGTGGTTTGCAAGCGGGGTCAGGTCGTTCTTTTTACTTGGTCATGGTAATTGAGATTTGCGTAGAGTGGAAGGCTCTCGAGAATGGTTCCAATGGGTTCAAGGTTATACGTAACAATTGGGGATCTTCAAGAGGTGTGTTTGGCTGGAAACTGAGATTTACGTGGAAGGTGTCAAGGCTTGTGGTGTATTTGCATTATCATGGATTCTATCCATTAGTATCAGGAAAGTGAAGGTAATGACTTTAAATTCACAGGAAGTCTCTTCAAGGTAAGTATTTCTAATGTGGTGCATTTGGGGATAATTGAGGGAGTATTTAGCGACTTATGAGCCTTAGACGATATATTTTTATGCTCGGGTTTCTTGCGGTGAGTCGGGATTGAGAATCACGGTATTATGGAAAGAAGAAGTATCAATTTGATGGTAAGTCAGAAGAAACTTGGATAAATAGGGCAGCTTGGTAGTAGGTCGGATCGGCATGATAAGGGATATGGTCAGTTCTTGGGTGTTTATAAGGTAATGAGTTGTTACAGGTGTTTCTTAGCAATTCTCTTGGAATTTGGTGGCATGCGTAGCTTGGTTGAGTTAGAAGGATTTAGTCCTGGCGGTTTGGTGTTGTACAAATGTGATTCAGGAGTTCTTGATGGTTTCTACCACGGTTACAGATGTATATTTCTACTAGCGTGAGGGCCATGTGATGTATAGTGATTTTGCTTCTAGATGGGATCAAATGGAAAGTTCTTGGCTAGTTGGGTACATAGTTGTTTGTGTCTAGGAATGGAGCATGAAGTTCTCATATTTATCATAGGATTGCATGGCGTATACGGTATTTTATGTATAGTGGAGAGTGGCATATGTGAGGTCACGGTTCAGTTCTGGAAGGAAGGTCAGAACTGGCAGTTTAGATGATTAGGTACATGATACCACTATTGGGTGGCTGGATGATAATATACATTCATAAAGGACAATGTGTTTAAGGCAATGTGTTTGAATAAGGGCGCTTCATTGGTGTTATGATGCTCTCTTGTTGGATCGACTGCTGATATTCAAGGTTTCTTGGTGACGCAGAGGAATTATGGGGGTATCCCTCGTGGAATGATAAAGTATTAGGGGCGAGTTATATATTTTGAGTGGTGGAATTGGGATCAGATATGGTAATTGGTGCGCCTCATGGATTTTGAGACTGGGAGTTTTCATGAACAAATTATTTTTGTAGTTGTGAACTACGAGGATGCGAGCAAAGCTAGTCAGGTGTTAGCATATGTCATGATTCAGTCATTATGAACCTTTGGAGAGTTATCTACCTGTTGTGGATGACCAGAGTTGATTTAGAATATAATTATTGGTAGTCCAGTATGGGTGTGTGTTCTACATTGAGTCAGAATTATTGACCCCAAATTGATATTGTTGAGGGATGTACCATTTGATTGTCATTGAGCTTAGTCGTGTTTTAGAGTGATCTATGAGTTACCTTTCGGTGTTTCGAGGAGTTGTGATCTTTGGTTATATATGTGCATAGGGTGTAGTTCTATCGGGGCTTTATAGCGAGATTTGAGTAAGGTAAGTAATTGGGTGTTGCAAGATTGAGACGTGTTGGTTATGTTCTTTCTGGTTCGGGTGGCATGGTATCGTCCGATTTCCCCGTGGTTATGGCAATGCACTTGAGTAATTGATGTCAAATTTCGCATGGTTATTGATTTTGAGCAAGGTGGCTTGGAGTATGTCATGTGGTCCAGTAGTTGGATGGGATCACGCTTTGCAGCTGAGTTAGGTAGAGGTATGATCCTTGGTGTCAGATTTGTGTGATATGGTTTCACGATGTGTATCAGGCTTTTAGCATGATGTGGTAATGGCAAGAGTAATGGCAGGATAGTCCTCTCGTGTGAGTCTTCTCTATTTTATGAATTGAGCTCTTGGGATGTTGTTATTGAGTGACGAGTTGCACAAGTTATGGCTCTGGATGGTATTGATTCTGATCGGACGAATGGTTGCTGGTTTCTACGTGTTTCTTTCATCATCGGCACCATATGAAGGTGTAAAAGCGAGGCTTTGTTTGATAAAAGGTTATTTACCGGTATTGGGTTGTTTTGAGCAGCTATTGTGATTAGGAGTCATCGCTATGAGTGGTTGAGTCATGCGGTATATTAGGTAATTTCATCTTGGGTTACAGATATGGTTTGATACAGCGTGTGCAGACTATTTCAGCTTATAGTTGTGGGATTTGATCTTGTAAATTATTTCGGAAGTGGAAACTTGGTTCTAAGGTTATGGGTCAGGATTGGATTTTGAAATTTCAACCGTGTAGTGCTATTAGACCTATATGGGGTAAAGTGACATGGGATCACCTCTGAATATTCATGGTAGGTTACACAACAATTTTGGTGGTGTGTGGAACAACTCTAAAAACGTTCGAGGACGAACGTGTGTTAAAGTGGGGGAGAATGTAATGACCCGACCGGTCGTTCCGTAGAAATTTCATTATTATTTCTGTTTTGCCTTGTCATAGGTTGGTTATACTATTTATGATGTATTAGAGTCGGTTGGCTCGGAATCAGAATGATTGTAGTGAGAATTGAGACACTTAGTCTCTAAAAAAAACTTTATAGTTGGAAAAGTCAACTGAGAGTTGACTTATTGGTAAACGACCCCGGAATGCGGATTTTATTGCTCGGATAACTTCGTTAGGTGATTTGGGACTTAAGAGTGTGTTCAAGATATTTTTGTGATGTCCGGTGTAGAATTAGGCTTGAATTGGCAAAAGTTAGTTTTTGGTGATTTCGGTCGGCAGTGGAAAATAGCTTATCGGGGTCGGAATGGAATTCTGGAAGTTGGAACAGTTTCGTAATGTCATTTTGGATATGTATGCAAAATTTCAGGTCAATCGGATGTGTTTTGGATAGTTTCAGCATCGTTGGTGGAATTTAGAAATTTCAAAGTTCTTAGGCTTGAATCCGACGTGATTTTGGTGTTTTGATGTTATTTTTGGTGTTCCGAGAGTTCAACTAAGTTTGAATGATCATTTATGATGTGTTGGTAAATTTGGTTGGGGTCCCGAGGGGCTCAAGATTGATTTCGGGTGGTTAACGGACATTTTCGTGCCAAAGAGGAAGGCTGTTTTGCTGGTGTTTTTGCAGAGGGATTTTACCCTATGCGTTCGTGGAAGGGATCTCGCGTTCGCATAGGGGAATTTGGGGAGCTGGGAATTTTCCTTCTCTGCGTTCGCGAAGGGTGAGCTGCGAACGCGGAGAGTTAAGTGGTCTAGCATCTGCGAACGCGGGTAAGGAGGTGCGTTCGCGTAGGGTTAGAACCATCTGAGGGACCCCATGCCATTTGTTCTATGCGTTCGCGAGCCTGGGGTGCGATCGCGAAGGTCTAGGGGTGCCTGGCAGTGCGAACGCGGACAGGTGATCGCGATCGCGAAAAGGAAATTGAGGCCTAGAGGTTTTTGTACTTCGCGAACGCGGGAAGTGGGCCGCGTTCGCATTGAAGAATAACTGGGTAGTATTTAAATAAACCCTCCGCGACCAATACCCACTTTTCCACCATTTTTGAACGGGAAGAGAGCTTTTGAGGCGATTTTTAAGAGAGGAAACCATGTTCTTCATTGAGGTAAGGATTTTGGACCCTAAAACTCGATTATATGTGATTAAGGACCAAATTAACAGTGTTTAATTTATGGAAATCAGTAGAAAAAGATGGAATTTGGGCTTGAGATTATGAGACCTTTGGGGGATGATTTGAGGGGTCAAACGAACTCTGATTTTAGAGTTATTTATATGTACGGGCTCGTGAGATGATGAAGAACATTTTGGTATAAAATTTGTCGAGTTCTGAGACGCGGGCCCGAGTGTCGGGTTTTGTGCAAAAATTGGTATTTTTAAATTGGAATTCATTCCCTTAGCATAATTTGATGAGAAAAATCTGATCTTTATAGATTTGGAGTACTCAGAAGTTGATTCGATAAGCAAGCGGGTTGCAGAGTAGCTTTTCGGGCTAGTTTGAGGTAAGTAATGTCTTTAAATCCTGTCCTGAGGGTATGAAACCCCGGACTTTACATCCTTTCACAGATTTGGAGTGACGCACACACTGGATGACGAGTGTGGGGTGTGCACGAATTAGAAATTTGGAAAAATGTACCTTTTTGGGCAACTATTGATTTGCGAAACTGCTTTTAAAGCTTATTCTCTATAGCACTACTATGATTTGATATAATTGGGCTGTAAGCCATGTTTGGGGCCTAGTGCCGATCTGTTTAACCCCTTGGGAGCTATTTTACTGATATTCTCACTACTTTGAAACTATGATTTTACACTCAGTCTTTCTTGTGAAATTGTTGACACTCCTATTTGATGATATTACTATTTCTTGAAATGAAATACTATTTTGGGTCGAGAACTCCGTTTTATTCATGGCCCAAGTGGCATGATGAGAGTGTCTGACTGAGTGAGGCCGAGGGCCAATGTTGTGAGGATGTTATGATATTAGGATTTGGGGTCGTGACAAGTATAGATACTCGTCACCGCACCTATACGTTGAACATAACACTAACACGTAGAAAATATGACACAACACCTATTACCTCAAGCTAAGGTTAAGCCAAACACTTACCTCGGATTCCACGGCCAAACTCAAGCCTCAATTACCGCTTTCCCGTTAGAATTTGCCTCAAATTTACTTGTATCTAGAAATAATTATCTTAACAATATCGATAAATTCTAAATAATTCAACCCCAATGCTTAATTATAGGTTTTCCATCATTCTTTCCAGAAAGTCAAAAATCGACCCCGGGCCCGCTTGGTCAAAACAAGAGGTTCAGACCAAAACCCGATCACCCATTCACCCACGAGACCGAATATGTAATTAGTTTCGGAATCCCACCCCAAATCGAGGTCTAAATTCCCAAATTTGTAAAATCCCTAATTTCTACCCTTAAAGAATAAGATTTAGGCCTAGAAATCTAATGGGTGTTGATGGAAAATGAAGAAAACGAGTTTAAGAACACGAACCTACGATTTGGTGGTGAAATTCCTCTTTAAAAATCTCCCAAGGTCGGATTCTATGGAAGGAGATTTGAAATTATGGCCTTTTCCCGTTTTGCTACTGTTTTAAAATCACTGGACAGACCTTCTTCGTGTACGCAAGAGGTCTGTCGTGTTCGCACAGCAGTGACCCTATTGGCCTCTGCGTTCCCGAGACACCCTACGCGTTCGTGAAGGTATACCCCCCTGACCTTCGAGTTCGCGAGCCTCTGGCCGCGTTCGCATAGAGTATCGATTCCCCTCCCCCAGTTCCCATCCTAAGGCTATGCGTTCGCGTTTGACCAGACGCGTTCGCGTAGAGCAGCCCCCAGTGCTCCGTGTTCGCGTCCTGGCCTATGCGTTCGCATAGAACAAACCCAACCCCAACCCCGTTTACTCTTCGCGTTCGCGTGGGTGACCACGCGTTCGCATTGCACAAAACACCAAACACCAGAAACAACAACTTCACCAGATTTTTCTAAATCCGAAACACCCCGATGCCTATCTGAAACTCACCCGAGCCCTCGGGGATCCAAACCAAACATGCACACAACCCTAAAAACATCCTACGAACTTACTTCTGCGATCAAATCGTCAAAATAACATCTTAAACAACGAATTTAGCATCAAAATCAAAGAACAATCTCAAGAACTTTAAAAGTTTCAAATTTTACAACCACGAGTCCGAATCACGTCATATGACCTCCGTTTCTTACCAAATTTTACAAGAACTACTCAAATACTATATTGAACTTGTACTGGGCTCCGGAACCAAAAAACGGGCCCGATACTATCAATTTCAAATACAGTCAAATTTCCAAACCTCTTATAATTTCAGTTAAATAATTTCTTTCAAAAATTTATTTCTCGGGCTTGGGACCGCGTAATTCAATTTTGGGCATATGACCAAGTCCCATATTTTCCTACAGACCCTCCAGGACCGTCAAATCACGAGCCTGGTTCCGTTTATCCAAAAATATTGACCGAAGTCAACTTAAATTCAAATTTAAAGGCAAAATTAGCATTTGACTTTTAAAATAAGAGATGACCTTTTGGGTCATCACATTATCCACCTCTAAAACAAATGTTCTTCCTCGAACGGACATAGAAAAGTACCCGAATCGGGGAAAAGATGGGGATACCAGCTCCGCATATTGGACTCGGACTCCCAGGTAGCTGCCTCGGCAGGCTGACCTCTCCACTGAACACGAACCGAAGGATAACTCTTCGATCTCAACTGACGAACCTGTCGCTCTGGAATAGCTACCGACTCCTCTTCATAGGTCAAATCTTTGTCCAACTGGACACTGCTGAAGTCTAACACATGGGATGGATCGCCGTGATACTTCCGAAGCATAGACACATGAAACACTGGATGCACAGCTGATAAACTCGGTGGCAACGTAAGTTTGTAAGCCACCTCTCCCACTCTATCAAGGATCTCAAAAGGGCCGATGAACCTAGGGATTAGCTTTCCCTTATTCCCAAATGTCATCACGCCCTTCATGGGCGACACCCGAAGCAACACTCGCTTCCCAACCATGAATGCCACATCACGAACCTTGCGATCGACATAACTCTTTTACCTGGACTGAACTGTACGAAGTCTGTCCTGAATAACCTTAACCTTATCCAAGGCATCCTGCACTAAATCTATACCCAACAACCGAGACTCCCCAGGCTTAAACCATCCAACCGGCGATCAACACCGCCTACCATATAATGCCTCATAGGGAGCCATCTGAGTGCTCGACTGATAGGTGTTGTTGTAGGCAAACTCAGCTAATGGCAAGAACTGATCCCAGGAACCTCCAAAGTCAATAACACAGGCGCGTAGCATATCCTCCAAAATCTAAATAGTACGCTCGGACTGTCCATCCATATGAGGATGAAATAATGTGCTCAACTCGACCCGCGTTCCCAACTCACTATGAATTGTCCTCCATAAATGTGAGGTAAACTGCGTACCACGGTTAGAAATGATAGACACGGGCACCCCATGAAGACAAACAGTCTCTCGAATGTAGATCTTTGCCAATCTCTTTGAAGAATAAGAAACTGTCACAGGAATGAAATGCGCTGACCTGGTCAGCCTATCCGCAATAACCCATACTGCATCGAACTTCCTCTGAGTCCGTGGGAGTCCAACAACGAAATCCATGGTGATACGCTCCCACTTCCACTCAGGAATCTCAATCTGCTGAAACAAGCCACCAGGCCTCTGATGCTCATACTTTACCTGCTGACAATTCAAACACCGAGCTGCATACGCCAAAATATCCTTCTTCATCCGCCTCCACCAATAATGCTGCCGCAAATCCTGATACATCTTTGCGGAGCCCGGATGAATGGAGTACCGAGAACTATGGGCCTCCTCTAATATCAACTCATGAAGTCCATCCACATTGGGTACACAAATACGACCTTGCATCCGTAAAACTCCATCATCCCCAACTGTGAATTGCTTGCACCACCGTGCCGCACCGTGTCCCTAAGGACAAGCAAATGATGATCATCATACTGCCGATATCGGATACGATCAAGTAATGAAGAACGAGCAACTGTATAAGCTAGAACACGACTGGGCTCAAAAACATTCAACCTCATGAACTGATTGGCTAAAGCCTGAACATCCAAAGCAAGCGGTCTCTCCCCAACCGGAATATACGCAAGGCTACCCATACTGGCTGACTTCCTACTCAAAGCATCGGCCACCATATTGGCCTTCCCTGGATGATACAAGATGGTAATGTCATAGTGTTTCAACAGCTCAAACCATCTCCTCTACCTCAAATTTATCTCTTTCTGCTTGAACAAACATTGCAAACTCTTGTGATCCGTGAACACCTCACATGACACGCCATATAGATAATACCTCCAAATCTTTAGAGCTAGCTCCAAATCATGAACTGGATAATTCTTCTCGTGGATCTTCAACTGTCACGAAGCATATGCAATAACCTTGCCATCCTACATCAACACCGCACCAAGTCCAATACGAGATGCGTCATAATACACAGTATAAGGCCCTGAACCTGTGGACAACACCAACACCGACGTCGTAGCCAAAGATGCCTTGAGCTTCTGAAAGCTCTCCTCACACTCATCTGACCCCTGAACTGGGCACCCTTCTGAGTCAACCTGGTCATCGGAGCTGCAATAGACGATAACCCCTCCACAAACTGACGGTAATAACCTGCCAAACCCAAGAAAATCTAGATCTCTGTGGATGACGTGGGTCTAGACCAATCCTTGACCGCTGAAATCTTCTTAGGATCCACCTGAATACCCTCTGCTGATACAACATGACCCAAGAACGCAACTGAACTCAACCAAAACTCATATTTCGAAAACTTAGCATATAACTGACTGTCCCTCAGAGTCTGGAGAATGACTCGAAGATGCTGCTCATGCTCCTCCCGACTCTAGGAATAAATTAGAATATCATCAATGAAGACAATCATGAAGGAATCCAAATAAGGCCTGAACACTCGGTTCATCAAGTCCATGAAATTTGTGGGGGCATTTGTCAACCCGAATGACATCACTAAGAACTCATAATGCCCGTACCGAGTGCGGAAAGCTGTCTTAGGGACATCAGATTCCTTAATCCTCAACTGATGGTAGCCATACCTCAAATCTATCTTCGAAAATACCTTGGCACCCTGAAGCTGATCAAACAAATCATCAATCTTCGGCAATGGATACTTGTTCTTGATGGTAACCTTGTTCAACTGCCGATAATCTATGCACATCCTCATCGATCCATCCTTCTTCTTAACAAATAACACCGGCGCACCTCAAGACGAGACACTAGTCCTAATAAAGCCTTTATCAAGCAAATCCTGCAACTGTTCTTTCAATTCCTTCAACTCTGGCAGGGCCATACGATAAGGCGGGATAGAAATGAGCTGAGTGCCCGGAACCAAATCAATGCAAAAGTCAATATCCCTGTCGGGTGGTTACCCGCCAGGTATGCAGGAAACACCTCTGGAAACTCATGGACAACGGGCACATAATCCATAGAAGGAACCTCAGCACTAGAATCACGAACATAAGCTAAATAGGCCAAATACCCCTTCTCGACCATGCGCCAAGCCTTCGTATAAAAGATAACTCTGCTGGGAGAATGACCAGGAGTCCCTCTCCACTCTAGTCGAGGCAAACCCGGCAAGGCTAAGGTAACGGTCTTGGCATGACAATCCAATATGGCATGATAAGGCGACAACCAATCCATCCCCAAAATGACATCAAAATCTACCATATCGAGGAGTAGAAGATCTACACTAGTATCAAGACCCCCAATAACCACTACACACGAATGGAAGACACGATCTACCATAATAGAGTCACCCACCAGTGTAGATACATATATAGGAGCAATCAAGGAATCACGAGGCATAACCAAATAAGGGGAAAAATAAGACGATACATAGGAATATGTGGACCCTGGATCAAATAGAACTGAAGCATCCCTTCTACTGAAACCATACCTGTGATAACTGCATCAGAGGCTTTAGACTCAGGTCTGGCTGGAATAGCATAGCATCGGGGCTGAGCCCCACCAATCTGAACTACATCCCTGGGACGACCTCCTACTGGCTGACCTCTACCTTTAGCGGCCTGGCCTCCACCTCTAACACTTCGTCCCCCACCTCCAGCTGGCTGAGCGGGTGGTGGAATACTCGGTGCCGGAACCATGGCACGAGAACCCTAGTGCTGAGAACTGCTCGAGGCTCGAGGGCAAAATCTAGCAATGTGCCTCGAATCACCACAAGTAACAAGTCCTCGGATGCTGGGACTGCTGACCCTGGTACTGACCCTGACGACCTGAGTAACCACCCTGAAAACTCTAGATCAGCGGTGCACTGGTAGGAGCTGGTGGTGCACTGTAGGGCAACGTATCAGAATACTGCATATGAGAACCACGACCACCTGGAGCACCGTGAGAAGACTGAAGTGCTGAATGAAACAGCCTGGGTGGATGACCCCTACCTCCGGATGAGGCTGTCACGCCCCGAAATCCCACCTTCGGGCCATGACTGCGTCTAACGTTGAACCCGCTAGACAAGCCAATGTTTGAACTAAATAAAATTCATTAACAACTAACACATATAAGATAACTAAAGCATCGATGGTCAACTGTATGAAGGTTAACAAATAGCCATAAATAACATAGCAGTTTCGAAGTAGAACCCGTATATAAATCCCAGAACTGGTGTCACATACTCACGAACTGTCTAGGAGATTACTACAAACAAAAGGTCTGAAAATAGGTACTTTGAAATACAAAGTAAGATAGAGCTGAAAGTGAATAGTAGAAGGTGACGTCAAGGCCCACGAACGTCTGCGGGTCTACCTTGATGTCTCCTGTGTGAACTGATGAGATGCTCCGACCGTCAGTGATCACCGGGTCCGGCTGCGTAGTCTGCACAACATAAAGAAGTGCAGGTGTAGCATCAGTACAACCGACCCCATGTACTGAGTAAGTGTCGACCCTAACCTCGGAGAAGTAGTGACGAGGCTAGGACCAACAACAACATATGTACCTGTGAAATTTTTATATAATAATAGGAGAAATGACGACAGAAATAGGCAAGTAAGACAGATACGGGGAGAACATGCTGGGGTAATAGGGGCAAAAAAATGCTAGCACGGTAGAACAAGGTAATAACTGAAATGTAAGACTAAAGACAGGAATTTAACTTTTCAACAGATAATGAACAGCAAAGGGCACGACATGTCCCCTCGTGCATAACCTCACAATCACTCGGCACGGAATGTCCCCTCGTGCATATATAATAACACTCGGCACAGAATGTCCCCTCGTGCATAACCTCACAATCACTCGGCACAAAATGTCCCCTCGTGCATATATAATAACACTCGGCACGGTGTCCCCTCGTGCATAACCTCACAATCACTCGGCACGGAATGTCGCCTCGTGCATATATAATAACACTCGGCACGCAATGTCCCCTCGTGCGACAAATAATAAAAACAAAGTAACAATAGTATGACAGTCAACATTACGAAGTCTCAAGTGCCTGGAAATGTTCAATACAATTCTATTGTTCCAGCAAGGTGAAAACATCAATTACAAACTCTACAATGCCCGA
>ML258280.1:0-36716 GCA_005239495.1 Nicotiana undulata | reverse complement strand
TCAGTACTATTCAGTTGGATGAGAGGTTGGGCTACGAGGAGGAGCCAGTTGCTATTATTGATAACCATGACCGCCAGTTGAGATCTAAGAGAATTTCTGCTGTAAAGGTCCAGTAGCGGGGCCAGCCGGTCAAGGAGGCAACTTGGGAGTCCGAGGAGGACATGCGAAGCAAATATCCACACTTATTCAGCACTTCAGGTATGATTCTAGACCCGTTCGAGGACGAACGTTTGTTTAAGAGGTGGAGAATGTAATGACCCGATCGATCGTTTTGCATATTTGGACCCCGTTCCCTTAAATAAGACTTTTCGTAGCGGCTTATCGTGATTTGTGACTTGCGGGGACGGGTGGTTCGAGATTTGGAAGTGTTTAGAATAGTATAGGAACACTTGGTTCCTTAAGGTTGGCTTTTAAGAGCAAGTTTGACTTCGGTCAACATTTTAAGTAAACGACCTCAGAATCGAGTTTTGACAATTCCAGTAGCTTCGTATGATGATTTCAGACTTGTACGTATGTCCAGAATGGGTTTTGGATGACCCCGGAGCATTTTGACGCCAAATAGAGAAATAGAGTTTCCTTAAGTTTGAAATTTGGTAAGGAACGTGATTTTATGTCATCGAGGTCCGAACGTAATTCCGAGATCGGGAATAGTTCCGTTATGTCATTCATGACTTGCTTGCAAAATTTGGTGTCATTCCGAGTAGTATAAGTAGGTCCGGCGCGTTGTTATAGAAAATCAAGAACTTAGAAATTCTTAAGTTTGATCCTACGGGTTTTGAGGGATGATTTTGAGATTTAGCGTAGTTTTGGGTGTTACGAAGGCTCGAGCGAGTCCGTATTATGATTTAGGACTTGTTGGTATAATTGGACGGGGGCTCGGGTAGGCCCAGGTTCCTCCCGGACACCACACGAGGCCAAAAAACCAGCGGAAAATGCAGCTGGTGCACCTGATCTGGTGTGACCGCAGGTGCGGTTGCCCAGCCGCAAGTGTGGGACCACTCCTGCGGTCCCAGCCTCGTAGGTGCGGATTTAATTCCGCAGGAGCGGAACCGCAGGTGCGGTCTCCAGTTCCGCATGTGCGGGCCCCCGTAGGCCAGGCAGTGCACTTTCACTTAAACACGGGATTTCCTTCATTCTTTCCATTTTACACCTCCATTGAAGACTTGAGAGCTTGGGAAGAACTCTCCACAACCTAGCTACTAAGAGGTAAGTAAATTCTATTTAAAGGTTAGATTATTACACCAAAACTTAGGTAGATTAACATCTAAATAGTGGAAATCATAGGGGATAGAGTGAAAACTTAGGGTTGATGAACTTTAGGGAATTTCACCACTTTTTTACCATGAAATCATATAAAAATTACATATTAATGATCTTTAGGCTATGGGTGAGTGTTATCTACGAAAATTTTCGGAATCCGAGCATGTGGGCCCGAGGGTGTGTTTTGGGATTTCTTCAAGAATAGTGAATTTACTAAATAAGTAGGAGAATTTTCATACTTTGAGCATGCATTGACATATTTATATATCATTTGACTAGTTTCGAGTCCTCGGGGTGTAAAGTTTGGAGTTTCGGGCGCGTTCTTGGCTGGGAAGTAGATTCTACGCGAGGTGAGTCTCCTTTCCAACCTTGTAACAGGGAATTGTCCCCATAGGTAAATGTAAATGATTGAATTGTCCTTATTTGCGGGGGCTACGTACGCACAAGGTGACGAGAGTCCGTGCGTAGCTACTACTCTGTTGTGTCGGGTAGAATTTAGGATCTCACAAGCATGCCTTTATGTGCTTTACTTGTATCTTTACATGTGTTCCTAGTTGCTTATTATCTTTAAAATTGACATGAGAATTTAGGAAACTATGTGTAAGATTAAGTGCTTAAATCTCTGGATTCAAGAATAATCCATGATAAGTTCGTGAATTTCCTGATAAATTCTGTGTATGTCTACGAGCACCCGTGTGGTATGTATGATTCGCGAGCGAGGTAGCCATATATTTATGTCAACCGCATCGCATGATCGATTCGCAAGAGGGGTAATGGATTTATCTATGGTTCGTGTCGCTCGACCCTCGGCAGTGCACATATATTTTTTGCGTCGCTTCGGCCGTACGCTTCGGCATATTATGTGCTATGTATTTGACTGAGAGTCTTGTTATTATTAAATAAATTACCCCACGTGTAAGGGGAACTTAAGACTTTTGTGATAACTACTATTTGACTCATGAGAATTAATTGCACTTTTATATGATTGATAGCTTCATGCCTTAGTGATTTTCCTGACTACTCTTCTTGTCTAGCTTTATGTAATCATATTCTTGGTTATTGACCCTAGTAAGTATCACGTCTACCTCTCGTCACTTCTTCTTCGAGTTTAGACGGTATACTCACTTGGTACATATTTGTTTATATGTACTCATGCTACACTTATGTTATTAATTGTACAGATTCTGAGGTTGTTGTACCTGGTCACCATTCGGGTGTTCGTCGCTGAGAGTACTACTGGGATTTGACTACACGGTGAGCTGCTCTTCCTGGCGTTTTCTCCAGCAGCACTGTAGAGTTTCCATTATTGTTGAACATCCTGTCTACCCTTCCAGTCAGTTGTACATCTATTTTGTGTATTTTTTTTATATTCCACTAGCCACCTGTGGACTTGTGACACTAGGTCTTGGCACACGTAGTTGATTCACTAGTATTATGCTACTTTGTTTTATGCTGGCAAACGATTTTTGAGTTACTTTAAATCACTTTGCCTCACTTGCTCACTTTCATTTAAGGACTACTTAAATTAAAACTGGACAAGTATTTGAACATTTCATTAATTTAAGTAACTTCGTTAGCAAAAGCATTGGCTTGCCTAACTTCGGTGTTGGGCGCCATCACGACCTGAATAGGAATTTGGGTCGTGACAGAAACTACCCACAAAAGGGTTCAATTTAGATCATTTTTGAAAAAAGTCTAGAAAAGTCAACTTCGGACTTCCTTGTTCAAAATCGAGATTTGAACGAAAACCAGATTTCACATTCACCCCCGAGCCCAGTTATTTGATTTGTTTCGAAATCCGACCTTGATTCGAGGTATAAATCTCAAATTTACAAAACAAGAATTCTACGCAAGTCCCTAATTTCTACCATGGAAATCCTAAATTTGATGTTGAAATCTTACGAAATGTAATGGGTAATTAAAAATAAATGGATTAAAGTCACTTACCAATGAATTTGGGAAGAAAAGTCTCTTGGAAAATCGCCTCTAGAGTGTTTATGGTTGAGAAATTGTGAGAAATGAGCTAAGTCCCATTTTCCCCCTCTTTTACCCAGCCGTGGATGTTGCAATTGCGATGTCTTGTTCGCAATTGCGAACATCGCAAATGCTAGACAAGGGTCACAAATGCGAACCGTGTCACAGATCCACAGAAGGCGCAAATGAGACATTAGGCTCGCAAATGTGAGCTTCCAACCTTCGCAAATGCGACCATAAACTTTGCAAATGTGAAGCAGACTCTAGTGGTAGGTGATCGTAATTGTGACCACTTCCTTTGCAAAAGCTAAGGTCGACAGTTTGCAATTGCGAACACATTCTCGAAAATGGGAGGTTTACCCAGCCCAGACCATGCTCACAAATGCGAACTCTTGTTTGCAAAAGCAAGGTTCGCAATTGAGAGCCAGACCTTGCAAATGCGAGATCTGCAACAGAGCACCAACAACAGAAGTGCACCTGCTATTCTATCCTTCACCAAACTCATATGAAAAACATCTTAAACTCACCCGAGCCCATCGGGCTCCAAACCAAACATGCACAGAAGTGTTATAATATCATACAAACTTGCTTCTGCAATCAAATCACCAAATTAATGTCACACCCCAAACCTGGGGAGGCGTGGTCGGCACCCGATGCCAAAGTTGGCCCGAGCGTACCACTCTATAGCTATGAACACTGGAGGGGTAACCCCCAACTTAGGCCGATAAGGCCACTTTTTGAATCATATGAAAATAATGTCTCTCTCATACGGAAATATCATCTCTCTCATCAGGCTGTCGAGGTTTCCATGAACATCTACTAATATACAAAATATACAGGACTCGTCTACAAGTCTCTAGAGATAACAAAACTGTATCATGGCTGGGACAAGGCCTCGACCTACCCATCAAACCTGTATATATAAAATACACTCCAAGGTCTAGACCTCGTTCTTCTGGGGAAGTTGAGCTTACCAACCGAGCTGATCTTTGACTCTATCTACTGGGAAGGTCTATCCAGCCATCTATCAGGATCTACAGGCATGCAATGCAGCGTCCCTAGCAAAATAAACGTCAGTATAAAATAATGTACCGAGTATGTAAGGAAACAAAATAACTGAAAGTTGAAACTGAGCTGATAATATAATAACTGAAAGTAACTGGGAGTCAAAGATGATCAGGAGATATACTTACCTGCTGATATTGACTCAACTCTCTCAATATTGTAAGTAACATAGTTTTCCGGCCCTATAAGGCTTGGTACATATAGCTGCTCTACCGTAGTAGGCTGACTTATAGGCCCTCGACCATACTACGCTCTATATCTCGGCCATTATAGGCTTTCTCATAGGCGCTCGGCCACAGTAGGCTCGATATATAACTTACCATCTGATCTGAGGCTGCCTAATAGGGGACTGCACACCAATTATAGCTCGATGGTGGTGAAAATACTGTAATACTGTATATATATAGACCCTCTACTATATGGACTGAAAGAAGACAATGCTTGACTGAACAAAAATTTCATGACCAAAAACCCGGTTCAGGTCGTGATGGCACCTAACGGCGAGGTTAGGCAAGCCAACATATAAACCCTTAGGAGATACTACCCCAGAACTCGATATTCTAGTTATTTACAATTTATAACAAATATAATGTGGAATATAACAACGATATGAGGTAAGGCCGTAGATACAAGCTGAGCCACAGCTAGGCCAAATATATACAACCCCGAAACCCGACATAACTACAACAAGTGTGTGCCAGGACTAGTGTCACAGTGTCAACGGGCGGCTACATAGATACAACAACTGAAATATATATATGCAAAAGTACAAGTCGTAGTCTGAAATAAAAGACTGAGCAAAATGAAACTAGAAGGCTCCGGAGGTGTTGTCAGGATGATGCCAGGAAGACAACTCACCGTATGGAGCGACACCGCGATCAATATCTATCAGCAGACGGACGACCAGAAGGACCAGCCTCCACACCTGCACAATCAAGTGCAGAAAAGAAAAGCAAGTGTAGCATGAGTACATATAAACAAATATGTACCCAGTGAGTATCCCGTCTAAACTCGTAAAGAGTAGTGACGAGAGGTAGAATATATACTCACTAAGGTCCAATACATAATAGAGTAAAGTACAAGCCGAGCAATAAGTCATGTGAGAAAATACATCAAGTATAAGGACATGTAATCAACAAACATGTAACTGATCTTTAACATAACCTTTCTTTGTAAACTGTTCATATGTATCACTTGTTTTTCCTTCTCATTATCTGAAATTATCTTAGCTTGTTATCTCAATTATTCACTTTTCAGTACTCAGTATCGTTTCTCAACTCACCATCGCACGATCCCAACTCAATGCAAATGCTTATGTATGTATATATATATATATATATAACCGACACAGACAAGACTATCGGCCGAAGTCATAAGGGTGGGTCATAAAGACTGACTCGGTCATAAAGCTCTACACGCTCGCGAATCATACCTGCGACTCGTGCGCTGACTCGATAAACCTCCATGCTCGTGAATCATTCATGCGACTCGTGGGCCAATATCTCTCCCCGCTCGCGAATCATTCATGCGACTCGGGGGACAATGACATAAATATATATACGCTCCCGATCACGAATCATACCTGTGACTCAGGGCAAATAATGCAAAGTAAAACCCTCCCCGATAAAGAATCATACCTGTGACTCGGGGGCCGATAAAAATAGTAGTATAATTCTTTCCTGATCACGAATCAACCTGTGATTCAGGGATAGTAAAACAAATATGATTTCTCCCTGATCACGAATCAAACTTGTGACTCAGGGACTGATGAAAATATAAGTGAAATTCCTCCCTGATCACGAATCAAACCTGTGACTCAGGGGCTAATGAAAATATAAGTTCTCCCCGATCAAAAATCATATCTGTGACTCAGGGGACATGAATGCATAAATGCATATATATATATATATATATATATATATGAATATGTAGACACCATGGTACCGACTCATNCCATGGTGGAATAATTCAAGTACAGGAAGGATTTACAACCACCTTCGTTTCGCTCAATAGCTCAGGATTTAGAGTTATCTCATTTACTCCATTCTCTTTATCAGTTACATCAAAAGTAACACGATTAATCAATTGATGAAATTCATAATTCTTATATGGATAATATGTACATTTAATTCAAAGCTATCATAGCTCTATTTAATCATATACCGGCAAATAACTTGTACAAAGCATCAGATAATAACAAACAAACAGCCAGAACATGCTCGTGGGTCCTACGGCTATCCAACATACAGTATAGATGCCACGTACGGACTCTCGTCACGTGGTACGTACGCAGCCCCCCTCAACAATCACAATTAGCAACAAGGAGCATAGGGGACATTTCCCCTTTACAAAGTTTGTAAAGGAGACTCACCTGGACAAGTACTCCTCCGGTCAACAGACCAATCAACAAGATGCACGAATCCTCCGAATTACCTTCGATGGCTCGCAACTAGCCAAAAACACGTAATTATATCAATTTAGGAGGAATCGAGGAGGATTTATCAAAGATTTCCCTTAAAACACATTCTTAACGTACTTGGAATATTCAACTCCGAGCCTCGGCGTCCAAAAAATTACAATTCTTGAAGAAATGCGCTATACGTCGCCTAAGGATCAAGATTAACTAAATTAATTATCCTATAATAGCCCAAAAATCAGAAATTCAATTTTTCTCAAAACCCTCTATTTTTCCCAAGCCTTCCCATGGATTTTTCATGGATTATAGAAGTGGAATTCTTCAAGAATTGAAGTTATAAACATGCGGGAAGCCAAAGAATTACTTACCTGAGTAATTAGGCTGAAATCACTGCTCTGGAGCTCTTGGGGTGTGCAACAATGGAGGAAAAATTGTGTTTGGGAAGAAAATTCACGAAATGGGGCTTTTTATATGACTGGTCAGGAGTTTCCGCCCCTGCGACCTTTGGATCGCAAGTGCGGACTCGCACCTGCGGAAAAAGGGTCACACCTGCGAAAAGGCCTGGGACCTGGGGAAGTCGCGCCTGCGGATTTTGGATCGCAGGTGCGGACTCGCACCTGCGGAAAAGTGGTCGCGCCTGTGATGGCCTGGGCTCTGGGGGAATGTCGCGCCTGCGGAGCCTGGTTCGCTCCTGCGGAGCCGCTCCTGTGGAAGAAAGGTCGCTCCTATAGAAGGAGCCGCGCCTGTGATTGATTTTCCGCTGGTGCGAGCCTCGCGCCTGCGGCTCATGGACCGCAGGTGCGGTCACACCAGAAAAGGCCACACCAGCTATGAATTGCTGGTTTTTGACCCCGCTAGGGGTCCGGGAGACCCCTGGACCCACTCGAGCCCTTGACAAATTACACCAACCAATCCCAAATCATATGACGGACTCGCTCGAGCTCCCAGAACACTAAAAACATCGCCCAAACTATAAATCACTCTCCAAAACCCCTTAGTTCCAAACTTAAGATTTCAAGAAAATTTAAATGGCTCACCAATACGCCGAATGGGTCTATACTGCTCGGAATGAGCCCAAATTTTGCGGACAAGTCATAAATGACTATACGGAAATATTTCCAATTCCGGAATTCCATTCGGACCATGATATCATGAGGTCCAATTCCAGGCTGAATTCTAAATCTTTTGAAATCCTGAATTCCAATTCAGGTGCCGAAATACTCCCATGTCATCAGAAACCCGAGGCGAACACACTCCCAAGTCCGAAATCATCATCCGGAGCTGCTGGAGCTGTTAGAACTTGATTCCAAGGTCGTTTGCTCAAAATGCTGCTCGGAACCAAAATTAGCCAAATAGGCTAGCCTTCAGGAACTAAGTGTTCCTGAACTGGCCAAAATCACTTCTGAATCTCGAACTACCTGCCCACACAAGTCATAAGGCACGAGTAGCCGCTTTGGAAAGAGTCATTCACGGGAACGGAGTCCCAACACACAAAACGACCGGCTGGGTCGTTACAAGAAAGTCCCAATATTGCAACTTATAGGACTAGGATAATGTGAAATAATTCAGGAATACGAACTTCTTTTATGTCTCGTTATCAAACACATGTAGCTATGAGATCATGCCAAAATGAAGGAAAGGTTTAGCTTTAACACACCTTAACCCCATTGAGTCCGTAATACCTTCCAAGCAATTCTTTGAACAACTCAACTCAATCTACCATAGCATAAGGATACTCAAAATCAGTGTTGAGTAAAGGCAAAGTCCGCAACTTAAGCTAGTAGCTCGTTTATATAACTTTGGGTAGCATCTCCCCTATAACAAGGGCCCCCTCCAGCACCATATAACAACAAAAACAACAACCAGAGAAATCCAGCAACATATAAATATCAATAACAAGACACCATATAACAAGTCACAACTATTTCACGACGAGCGGCAATCTCTAATTGAACTCCATATAAATCATATCACTCCTTAGAGACTTCTTACATTAAATTAACAGTATAATTAACATGATAATAAAGTCATTCATCAATCATTCCATCCTTATACCATATATTTTTAACAAAGGAAGCAATCAACAACTCTAACTATCCTCAATTAGCAACTTTATTTACTAGTTCATGTCTAGTCCATCCATTTAACTTAATTAACATCAAGATAACCTTAAGCACACGCAAGAACACAATATAATTACCTCTAAACTAGCTTCAAGTCGAAATTCAAGTTATATTTATCTTACAACAGCCCTCAACAGCAATACAACACCATAGAAGTGACTTAAGCTAATCTTCACTTCCAATCTCAAATTTCATATGTTTCTTTCATCACTTCACTTGATAAACATATGGACAATCATAAAAATAGCAACCATCTCATAATCAAGTCATTTCCCCCAATTTCCAGCCATAACAACATATAGATAATGAAAGCATTCCATTACTACCAACCCAAAGAAATACGACCTCTCTAAGACTGGCTGCTCCTCTAGTTGAAGTATTGGTCCTCTTTTTCGTTTCCTAGGTTACACCTTCGGAATACCCCGTAAATATAGCCTTAAAACAATCCAACAAAAGATAACAATATATCTTCCCTTTTCAAGTGCTATATAGTAATCTTTCACTCCAACACCACAATCAACATGTAATCTACATTAAAAACCATCAAAAGAATGCAAATATAATTTAGGCAGTAGATAACACTAGAACCCTGAGCTTAACTTAGCTCACCCCATCATCCTTATTCACATCACAATATCATAGAGGGGTTATTCTTCACCTTTTGGCTAACTTTAATGTTGGATTATGGTGTATTATTTTGAAATTTGTTTTGAGACTTTAAGGAACTGTTTGGGAGGGTTTAAAGAGTGTGAGGATGGAAGTAGGTCGAAAAATGAGCAAATCTCATCCTAAAAACGAGATAAAAACAAGTGAGGGTCGGCCACCGACCAAGTGGGTCCCATAGGGGCTTCCTGCCCGGTCTTGTAAAAATATGAATATCTCCCTACTCCGATATCATATTGAAAAAAGGTTTAATGTGTTAGAAACTAGACTTGTAGTTCTTCAATTTGGTAGCTGAATCATCTACTAATTCTTAGCATAATGGGAAAAACACTTACCTACATTTGACCTCATGTTCGACACATTTATGAATGTAACTTGTGATGACCATTGCCAACTTTTGTTCCACAACTCGCTTGAATTCAAAACATAACACACGACTATCATACGACTAACATAACTCATAATATAACCTCCTTATCATGTTAAGAACCCTACTCTTATCCAAAAAGTACATATTATAACATTCCCAACTTGTCGATTTTTGACGAAACTTATTTTCTTCAATTCGTTTAGGTTCTAAGCCTTCCAACCATCTTGGTACTTGTTATTCATGATCTTATATATTTGTAACCTCCATGGTAACATGATAAACTAACTTTGTAAGCTTTTTAAAGAAGATTTCATTTCTGAGCTTACATCAATTGACTTACGACGTGCTCTTACGTACGAAAACATGTGGTGTATCAATTAACATCTAAATCTACGAATCAATCCTCAAACGAATGAAATTTCAAAGTGGAATTCAAGAACACTAGAATCACATTTACGCGTCCGAATCATGTAAAATAAATTTCGAATTGAACCAAATTTAGGAGACAAACTTCAAATAGCAATAGGGAACTATTCCAAGTTTCTACATTAAAATCCGAACTCGTTAGCTAAGAAGTTAACTTACGGTCAAACTTAGTAATTTTTCAACTTTCAAAAATGCTAGTTTTCGGCAAAATGAGTCAAAAAAAGTTAAGGAATTTCAAATTCAATTCCAGGCATACCCAAGAGCCAAATCACGATACGGACCCACTGGGATCGTCAAAATACCAATCTAAGTCCGTTATACAAAATATTGACCGTAGTCAACTCAAACCATTTTTAAGGCAAGAACTCACATTTTCTTCAATTTTTTAACTTAAGACTTTCCGGAGTAAGTCACAGACTGCGCACGTAACTCAAGAAATACTAAACGAAGCTAATCAAGGTCTCAGAATATGGAAATAGAGGCTAAATCTAAAAATGACATATCGGGTCATCACATGTAAGTACTCCTTCGTCCTTAACCAGAGGTCTTGGGTATGGAGTTGCCTTTATTAGGGAGCGCTTTTACCCCCTCCCCCCCTCCGACCCCAATGTGGGACTTTTCATTGCGAATCCGAATTTAGTCGGGCCCCAATGCGGGTAGCAGACACCGGGTGAAAAACCAAAATATATTTTTAGTGTGAATCAAACATCTACGAATAAAAAATTATAATAATAACAACAAACCCAGTATATTCTCACAAGTGGGTTTGGGGAGGTAAGAGTGTATGCAGATCTTAACCCTACCTAGTAAAGGTAGAGAGACTTTTTCCAATATACCATCGGCTCAGAAAAAGCATCCACGAATAAAATTATATTCATTAACCAGTTCTTTTGTTATTTTATCTTTATATTATAATTCCTATTTTATTATGTCCGTATAACTTGTTTGCAAATCAGTTGATTCCTTAGTAGCTTCTTGCCTTCATAGACTTATACATTTTTTGGACCTATTATTTAGGGCTTTATCACATTTATATATTATTTATATATTAACTATATACTCCCTCTATCTTAAATTATTTGTCATGACTTTCTTGTACACGTCCCTTAAAAAAAATTAATTAGGATGAAATTTTGACTACATTACCCTTATTTATGTCTAAATATTTAATTCTTTTCATTGGTACTTTTCACGATCCCAAATCCTAAACCGGTCGTGATGGCGCCTATCGTGGAACTAGGCTAGCCAACACTCACAATTTCCACATTTTCCTTTCAAATATCTCAACTTACTTTCAACAAGTCAATATACGCATACAAATTTCGAAATCCTTAAAGAAACAAATAAGCTAACCGTCTACAACCGTCCCCAAGACCCGGAGTCAACATGTCATGAGCATCTAAGAATACTTCTAAGAATACTACGGTCATAATACATAATCTCAGAATGAAGAACTAAGTACAAAATAGGAAAGGGAAATAGAGATGACGTGGACGCTGGACAGCTACCTTGATATCCCAAATGCAGGCGCCGTACAGACTCAGATGACTAGCGCTCAGTATCAGTACCTGGACCCGTACACAGAGGTACATGGAGTAATGATGAGTACTCCAACTCAGTAGTAATGAAAATAAATCACAGTTTGAAGAATAAGAAACACACAGCAACAAATACATCAATCCACAAAACAGTAAAATACCACGGCTCCATAAGGTGCATATAAGTTCAAAACCAAATTTCGTAAAATCCTTTATAACAAGTATATTTTCCAATATTTCTCAGTAAAACTCCCAAAAATATCAGTTTGAAAAATGAAGTGAATCATAATCAAAACTCAGTAAAATATCATCAAAAATCTGCCCCTCGGGGCATAATCATCACTCATAGATATTCCCTCAGCACCTCACCATCACTTTCTAACAGTCACTCAGCACCTCACAATCGCTCACGCCTCTCAATCACGCATGCCTCCCAATCACTCGTCACTCGGCACTCGCACTCAGTAGGTACCTGCGATCACTAGGGGTGTGTACAGATTCCGGAGAGGCTCCTTCAGCCCAAGCGCTATAAATAAGCCAAATCATGGCATCAATCACTCTCAGACACTCGGCCTCTCTCATATCATAACATCTTCCCAATATAGGCTTTTGGCCTCACTCAGTCAGACACTCTCAATATGCCACTCGGGCCATAAATCAACAGGGTTCTCGACCCAAAATAGCATTTCATTTCAAGAAATAGTAATATCATCAAATAAGAGTGTCAACAATCTCACAGAAAAGACTGAGTGTAAAATCATAGTTTCAAAGTGAGGAAAACAGGTAAAAACAGCTCCCAAGGGGTTAAATCAGATCGGCACTAGGCCCCAAACATGGCTTACAGCCCATTTATATCAAACCATAGTAAAACTACATATCGTGTGCTTTAAAAGCGGTTTCGCAACTCAATAGTTGCCTCAAAAGGAACAATTTTCCAAAATTTCAGTTTGTGCCCGCCCCACACTCGTCATCCCGTGTGTGCGTCACTCCAAACCTGTGAAAGGGTGTAAAGTCCGGGGTTTCATACCCTCAGGACAGCATTTAAAGACATTACTTACCTTAACTAGCACGAAAAGCTACCCCGCAACACGTTTGCCCCGTGAATGAACTTCCGAATGCTCCAAATCTGTAAGATTTACCGCGGACTTCTTCAAGACAGAGCTTGTTGGACATAGGCATCTGTTCAATGGTGAATTGTGTAAAATCCGACAATGAATCCACCCTTGTTTGAATAGTACTCTTCTTGGGCACAAAAAATGAATTCATCCACATCAAAAAAAGAACGTCCAATTTAGCTTGAAATCTATACATATGTAAACAATCATTCACAATAAAAAACTGATTATGATAATACCTATCAAATCTTTCTTGGTCCCGAATATCTTGTAATGTAACAAATCCTTTTTCCATCCATGGCTTTAAAACCTCCATTACTCCTTCGTGTATACCTCCAGCATCATGAATTACGAAATGAGATTTCTCTCCGAGTAATCTAACATGAAAATCTAACCATTTTCTTACTCTTTGTGGACTTAAATTCCTATATAAAGATGACCCACAATAGAAGAAATCGTACCTTGACGGTTTATTGAATTCTGCAGTGAAGTTAATGAAATCTTGTTTTATTTCAGTTAACCCTACGAAAGTGTCGGCGGTGTTGTATTTAGCGTCGCTGGATTTTTTTTTTAAAACAACCGAAAAGCTAGCAACAAGGATTCATATATGTATTCTGAAAAATAGCAGACCCAAAACCACGTATGATCATAAAAATAATGGAGGTCGCCGGATATAGTTATTTTCCGGCAAGGTCTGATTTCGTCCGTTGAATATAAGGTTAACGCAACAGCAAGGAGAGAGATGGGAAGAGATATGGGGAGCAGTGGTGGTTCCAGCTTGGCCTATGGTGGAAAAACGGAGGAGGAGCTTGTTGTTGCTCTCAAGATGAGAGATTATGTATATTAAGGGGGGCATCCATCGTTGTGAGGAAGAGAGAGATGAGGGGAAAGGTTGGCGGCTGACCTTTCTCTCTTTGAGAGAGAAGCTCCCAAAAAAATAAAATAAAAATTAGGTTAACTCTCCTTACTTAAAGCTTAAACCATGAAAGTTATTCTTCCAAATCAATTCCGAATAACCTAAAAATCAAAACCAACGATTCGCATAAGTTAAAACACATCATACAGAGCTACTCATGCCCATAAACAACAGAGCAAAGTGAAATTGGTCAAAACGACTGGTCGGGTCATTACATCCTCCCCCACTTAAACATACATTCGTCCTCGAACGTGTCTAGAGTTGTTCGAAAACCACCAAAATTGTCGTGTAACCTACCATGCACATACCCGGGGTGATCCCACGTCACCCTATCCCATCTAGGTCCAATGGCGCAACATAGCTGAAATTTTGCAATCCAACCTAATCCGAAAACCTTAGAACCAAATTTCCATTTTTGAAACAAATTGTAAGTTCAAAATCCCTAAATCTATAAACTGAATAATTCTGAAAACGTTGTATCAAGCCATATTTGAACCCAAGATGTAATCACATGATATACCACATGACTCAAACACGCATAGAGATAATTCCTAATCACGGTAGTTGCTCATAACAACACAATACCAATAAATAACCTCTTATCAAGCAAAGCCCCGTTCTAACACTTTCATATACTGCCAATGATGAAAGGAACACACAAAAACTAGTAACCATTCGTCTGATCAGCCAGTCATGGAGCTCCCCCATGAACTATAGCAGATTTCTAAGCCAACTTCCGATATCATCTTTCCAACCACGTTGTAGTCAACTTTGGCAGTATTCATTCTAGGCCCAAAGGCCTCTTTTCATCCAACACGACCACTATGATGACATGACGAATCAATACAGTCTAACGCCATAACCCGTGCAACTCGTGCACTCAATAGCAACATCCCACGAACTCAAATCATAGAAAAGATTCACACGAGATGACTATCTTGCCATTAACAATTACCATCACAACACCATGCTAAGATCCTGGCACACATCGTAAAACCAAAATGCACGAACCCGACACCGAGGATCATACCTTTACATAACTCCGCTACATTGCGTGATACCATCCAAATGTTGGATCACATGAAATACTTCCAGCCACCATGCTCAAAATCAATAACCATGCGCAATTCGTCATCAAGTACTCTAAGTGCATTGCCATAACCACGGGGAATCGGATGATACACTGCCACACGAACACGAAAGAACATAACCAATACGTCTTAATCTGCAATACACATATAGACCCGCACCATAGATGCATATACCCAACAATCACAACTCCTCGCAACACCGAAAGGGTAACTCATATCACTCCAGAAACGAATAAACTCAATGACAATCGAATGGTACATCCCTCAATAATAGAAATTCGGAGTCAACAATCCCAACCTGGTGCAGAACACACTATCAATAACTCTAAATCATCTCTGGTCACCCACAACAGATAGATAACTCTCTGAAAGTTCATAATGGCTGAATCATGATACATACTAACATCTGACTAGCTTTGCTCGCATCTTCACGGTCTACAACTATAAAATAACTTGTTCATGGAAACTCCCAGTCTCGAAATCCATAAAGAGCACCAATTACCATATCTGATCCCAATTGCTCCACTTGAATATATAACATGTCTTCAATACTCAATCATTCCACGGGGGATACTCCTATAATTCTTCTGTGTCACTAAGAAACCTTGAATATCCGCAGTCGATACAACAAGAGAGCGTCGTAATTCCAATGAAGCACCCTAAACTCCACACATTGCCTCTTCTGAAATGTATACCCTCATCAAGCCACCCAACAGTGATATCATCTACCTAGTCATCTGAAGCTGCCAATGATGTCTAAGAATTTTGACCTTCCTTCCAAAACTGAACCGTGACCTCACATATGCCAATCTCAACTCTACCCAACATACCGCATACGCCATGCCATCCTATGATAAATATGAGAACTTCATGATACCTTCCGAGCCACAAGAAACTACGTACCCAACTAGCCAAGAACTTTCCATTTGATTCCATTCAGAAGTAAAATCACTATACATCACCTGGCCCTCTCGCCAGTAGAAAATATACACCTCTAACCGTGGTAGAAACTGTCACGACCCAAATCTTAATTCAGGTCGTGATGGCGCCCAACAGCGGGGTTAGGCAAGCCGATATAACTTTCACTAAGTGATACCCTTCCCATTCGATCAAACAAGTCAATGATTACCGGTTTATAACAACTAACATGATACTAGCCTTGAGTGAAGGTAAAATCATAGTAGATACAAGGCGGTAATAGAACATACACCTAGATATACATCCCAAAAACCCCAAAATATATACCGCGTGTGTGCCAGGAACTACTGTCACGAGTGTCACGGGCAACTACTGAATATACAATGACTACAACATATACAGGGTCTCAGTTTGAATGAAATAGACAGAGAGCATAACAAAAGAAACTCCAGGGTGTTGCTAGGAAGTCGCCATGAAAGCAGCTCACCGTGAAGTATGACCACACTATCAATATCTGGCACCGACATGAAAATAAGATGGACCAGCCTTTGGACCTGTACAATCAATTACAGAAAAGGATAGAAAGTGCAACATGAGTACATATATATAAATATGTACCCCAGTGAGTATCCCGTCTAATCTCGAAGAAGTAGTGACGAGAGGTCGACTCGATACTCACTAAGGTCCAACAGTCGTAAGGTAAGTAGGATGTAAAGAAAATTGTAGGCATGTAAAGAAAATAATCAAGTACATCAATATCCGACATCAAATAACAATCTGAAATCAAACAAGTTTGATATCCGCCGTGGCGTACGGCCCGATCCCAACCTGGTAGTCTTAATCTCATTGTGGCGTACGGCCCGATCCCACCCTGGTAGTCTCAATCTCGTCGTGGCGTACGACCCGATCCTACCCTGGCAGTCTCAATCTCGTCGTGGCGTACGACCCGATCCCACCCTGGTAGACTCAATCTCGCCGTGGCGTACGGCCCGGCCCCACCCTGGTTGTCTCAATCTCGCCGTGGAGTATGGCCTGATCCCACCCTAGTAGTCTCAATCTAGCCGTGGCGTGAGGCCCGATCCCACCCTGGTAGTCTCAATCTCGCCATGGTGTACGGCCCGATCCCATAATATAATCAATCATCACTCTGCCGTGATTCTCTTATCACACTTAAATCAAGCCAAGTATCACAACGTTCAAAGACAACAATACCAATCACACAACTATACAAGTCATGTCTATGCTACAACAGGGGAAAACAATAAGCATGATGTGCCCTTGCTACCCGGACGAAGCAGTAATAGCCATTACGTACGGACTCTCGTCACTCGGTGCGTATGTAGCCCCCAAACAAGATCACATAGCAAACAAGGTTACCTATAGGGACAATTTCCCTCTTACGAGGTTATAAACGAGACTCACCTCGATAAAAGCACTCCTCGGACCAAGGACCAGATCAAAATATGCGCCCGAAATTCTGAAACTACCCTCGATGGCTCAAAGCTAGCCAAACATAGCATAATTGAATCAATTTATGCTCCAAGAATAAGAAATTAACAAGAAATCCCAAATATAGTATTCTTGAAGGTTTTTTTTGAAATTTCGACCACGGGCCAACGCGTTCGGATTTTGAACATTGTCGAAGGAATGAATTACCCGAAGCCCAAGGATCGTAATTACATAATTTATTTAGGAGTTCATGGATAAAAAGGGATAATTCACTAATTATCAAAGCCCAAGGAATGTCTACCAAATTTCATGATTTTTTGATATTTTAATAGATAACTAGTTAGATTTCCATAATAAATTCATGAATTTAGAGAGAAAATCATACTAACCTGGAAGGACTTGACTTTGGACAGCTTTTCCCTAGCTTTGAGGAGCTCTAATGGAGGTTGGGTATTGAATAATGAAGAAGAATGTTGTAATTGGACATTTAAATACTGTCCAGGAAAACCTTCATTGCGATCGCGGCATCAGGCCTGCGATCGCGGAGAACAAATGACCCTGGCCCCCAGGAAGCACTATGCGATCGCATAGATGGGGCCTGCAATCGCAGAGGGTAGGGAGGTAGGCTTATGCGATCGCAGGAGTGAGGTCTGCGACCGCATAGAGGAACAGGCAGTAGGGGGTAGGTAGGTGACTTGTCCGATCGCAGGGGTGAGTCTGCATTCGCAGAGAGTTGGGAAGGGGACCTTTATGCGATCGCTGAGTGATGTCTGCGATCGCAGAGAAGGATACCAGACAGAAAAATTTCTAGTTTTTCCAACTTAGCTCCCGGGGGTTTAAAACACCCCCGAGCCCCTTAGGACCACGTCAAAAAGCACCGGCAAGTCTGTATTCATGATACGGACTTGCTCGAACTCTCGGAACATGAAAAACAACCACGGAACTTAAAATTCAACCCCAAAACCAAATTAATTAAACTTAAGAACTTTGAAATTCTAGAATTCATTACATTACGCTGGACGGGTCTATACTACTCGGAATGACCCCAAATTTTGCAGACAAGTCATAAATGACTATTCGAAACTATTGCCAGTTTCGGAATTCCATTCGGACCCCGATAGAATGAAGTCCCGTTCCAGGCCAAATTCTAAACTTAAGGAAATCCTTATTTCCATTTCGGGCGCCGAAATGCTCCCGAGTCATCAGAAACCCAAACTAAACCTACGCCCAAGTCCAAAATCATCATACGGAGCTACTGGAGCTATCAGAACTCAATTCTGAGGTCGTTTGCTCAAAATATTGACCGAAGTCAAACTTGGCCAAATAGGCCAGCCTTAAGGAACCAAGTGTTCCAAAACCATCCAAATCATTTCCAAATCCCGGACCACCCGCTCCCGCGAGTCATAAAGCACGAATAGCCGCTATGGAAGGTTTCATTTAAGGAAACGGGACCCTGATACGCAAAACGACCGGCTAGGTCGTTACATTCTCTCCCTCTTAAATAAACGTTTGTCCTCGAACGGGACTAGAATTGTACCTGGAGTGCTGAATAGTTGTGGATATCTACTCTGCATGTCCCGCTCGGACTCCCAAGTCGCCTCCTCAATTGGTTGGCCCCTCCATTGGACCTTAACACTGTCTTAGACCTCAACTGGCGGTCCTGCCTATCAATAATGGCAACTGGCTCCTCCTCGAAGCCCAACTTCTCATCTAACTGGATAGTGCTGTAATCAACCACGTGCGAGAAGTCGGCGTGATACCTCTGAAGCATAGATACATGAAATACTGGGTGAACTTCTAATAAGGCTGGAGGCAAAGCAAGCTCATAAGCAACCTCTCCAACCCACTTCAGCACCTCGAAAGGACCTATAAACCTGGGGCTCAGCTTGCCTTTCTTCCCAAATCTCATAATGCCCTTCATCGGCGAAACCTTCAACATGACCTTATCTCCCTCCATGAATGCTACATCACATGCCCGCTGATCTGCGTAGCTCTTCTGCTTAGACTGGGCTGTACGGAGTCTTTCCTGAATAATCTTCACCGTTTCCAAGGCATCTCTGACCAGATCTGAACCATATAACTTGGACTCACCAGGCTCAAACCACCCAATCGGAGAACGGCATCGCCGACCATATAAAGCCTCAAATGGAGCCATCTCGATGCTGGACTGATAACTATTATTGTATGCAAACTCCGCTAAAGGCAAGAACTGGTCCCACTGACCCCCAAAATCAATCATGCAAGCTCTAAGCATAACCTCCAAAATCTGAACTATACGCTCTGACTGGCCATCAGTCTAAGGGTGAAATGCTGAACTAAGGTCTATCTTAGTACCCATATCGTTGTGCAAAGCTCTCCAGAAGTGCGAAGTGAACTGAGGACCCCGATCTGAAATGATAGACACCGGCACACCATGCAACCGGACTATCTCACGAAGGTAAATCTGAGCTAGCCTCTCTGTAGTATAAGTAGTAGCCACAGGAATGAAATGTGCCGATTTGGTCAATCTATCCACAATGACCCAAACCGCATCAACCTTTCGCAAAGTCCAAGGCAACCTAACCACGAAGTCCATAGTGATACGCTCCCATTTCTATTGAGGAATGGGCATCTGCTGAAACGAGCCTCCTGACAACTGATGCTCGTACTTAACCTGCTGACAATTAAGACACCTAGCCACATGCTGAACAATGTCTTTCTTCATCCGCCTCCACCAATAGTGCTGCTTCAAATCACGGTACATCTTCGTAGCTCCTGGGCGAATAGAATACCGAGAACTGTGAGCCTCTTCTAGAATCCTCTCCCTCAGGCCATCAACATTAGGAACACACAATCAGCCCTGGAGTCGCAGAACACCATCCTCGCCCAAAGTAATCCCCTTGGCCCTGCCCTGGACCACCGTATCCCTAAGCTCTGCTAGGCGTGGATCATCAAACTGTCGAGCCTTGATCTCTCCCAATAATGAAGACTAAGCTACCACATGAGCTAAAACTCGACGGGGCTCTGAAAGGTCCAATCTTACCAAACGGCTGGCCAAGGACTGAATGTCCAAGGCTAAAGGCCTCTCCTTAGCTGAGATGTAGGCCAAACTACCCATGCTCGCTGCTCGCCTGCTCAGTGCATCCGCCACTACATTTGCCTTGCCCGGATGATACAGAATAGTGATATCATAGTCTTTCAACAACTCAAGCCACCTCCGCTGCCTCAAATTAAGGTCCCTTTGCTTAAGCAGGTACTGCAGGCTGCGGTGGTCAGTATAGATCTCACAAGATACACCATATATATAATGCCGCCATATCTTCAGAGCATGAACAATCGCCGCCAAATCCAAATCGTGCACAGGGTAATTCTTTTCATGAACCTTCAGCTGGCGCGAAGCATAAGCAATAAACCTGACATCCTGCATCTGCACGCATCCCAACCCGACGCGTGAAGCATTGCAATACACTACATATACTCCCGAATCAGAAGGTAATGATAACACTGGTGCTGAAGTCAATGCTAACTTGAACTTCTGAAAGCTCGCCTCACAATCGTCGGACCATAGAAATGGAGCATTCTTCTGAGTCAATCTAGTTAATGGGGTTGCAATAGAAGAAAACCCCTCCACGAACCGACGGTAAGAACCTGCTAAACCTAGAAAACTCCTGATCTCAGAAGCTGAAATAGGACGCGGCCAACTCTGAATTGCCTCAATCTTCTGCGGATCAACCTTGATGCCCTCACCGGACACCACATGCCCCAGAAATGCCACAGACTCTAACCAAAACTCACACTTAGAGAACTTAGCATACATCTTCTACTCTCGCAAGGTCTGAAGTACAACTCTCAAATGTTTCTCGTGCTCTCCCAGGCTCCGTGAGTAGATCAATATATCATCAATGTAAACAATAACGTAGGAGTCGATATACGGCCTGAATACCCTATTCATCAAGTCCATAAATGATGTTGGGGCATTAGTCAAGCCAAAGGACATCACTAAGAACTCATAGTAAAGTCATAGCTATCACTCAATCAATATACCTTCCTACATTAGAACACAACCGCTGCCTGCCCTCGAGACATCCAATTAAGCGGTATAAGAACCTGAAGCTGATGATAATACTAACACTGGAGCTATGGTCAAGAAAATCTTGAGCTTCTGGAAGCTCTACTCACACTCGTCTGACCACATGGATACCTTCACTGGACACCACGTGTCCCAAGAATGCTACTGAACTGAGTCAAAAATTCACACTTGGAGAACTTTGCACAAGGCTTCTCCTCCTTGTATCCTTGTAATACCGTCATCAAATGCTGAGTATGCTACCCTTGGATACGCGAGTACGCCAGGATGTCATCCATGAACACAATAACAATGGAGTTATAACATGGTTGCATGCACCGTCAATCAATTACATGAACGTTGTTGGGGCATTGGTCATCCCAAACGACATAACCAGGAGCTTAGAACATAACAGAAAAAAATACACACCACTCCACAACTACTCTACACGAGAGGTCCTTCACTACACTCACAACTCGAGGCCATATTCTAACTTAAGACTGTAGTCAATTACTCAATGATTCTTGCTCCATCTCCCGTTAATCCATTCTTGTCAACATCAAACAACCTGGATACATCTAACTATCAATCACACTCACCATGTAGTCATCTTGTCACAAAGTTCCATCAACAAGGACACAAACGGATATATGAGTCCCCCAACACATGTGCTCACACAATGAAATCTCAACACTCAAGCCACAGACAAAATCTGGCCCCAAGTCTTTCTGACTGGCCCATTATTAACATGTTAAAAATCACATCTCACCAATAGAAGTCACAAGCCGCCGACGCACAACTGATACCAAGCGCTCGCGTGCGCATTCGAATACATGAAAGGAATTCAAAGAGTTACGCTTTGGATAAATAAAATGAATTCGCACGACAAGAATTCAAGAATGTGGAATGTTTTCTAAGGGTTCTGCAGCCTCTCGTAGATAAGTACAGACGTCTCCGTATCGATCCGCAATACTCTACTAAACCTGCTCATGACTGTTGAGTCCTATGTAACCTAAAGCTCTGATACCAACTTGTCACGACCCCAAATCCTAAACTGGTCGTGATGGCACCTATCGTGGAACTAGGCTAGCCAACACTCACAATTTCCACATTTTCCTTTCAAATATCTCAACTTACTTTCAACAAGTCAATATACGCATACAAATTTTGAAATCCTTAAACAAAAAAATAAGCTAACCGTCTACAACTGTTCCCAAGACCCAGAGTCAACATATCATGAGCATCTAAGAATACTTCTAAGAATACTACTGTCATAATACATAATCTCGGAATGAAGAACTAAGTACAAAATAGTAAAGGGAAATAAAGATGATGTGGACGCTGGACAGCTACCTCGATATCCCAAATGTAGGCGCCGTACAGACTCAGATGGCTACCGCTCAGTATCAGTACCTGGACCTGTACACAGAGGTATAGGGAGTAATGATGAGTACTCCAACTCAGTAGTAATGAAAATAAATCACAGTCTGAAGAATAAGAAATACACAACAACAAATATATCAATCCACAAAATAGTAAAATACCACGGCTCCATAAGGTGCATATAAGTTCAAAACCAGTTTTCGTAAAATCCTTTAAAACAAGTATATTTTCCAATATTTCTCAGTAAAACTCCCAAAAATATCAGTTTGAAAAATGAAGTGAATCAGAATCAAAACTCAGTAAAATATCATCAAATACCTGCCACTCGGGCCATAATCATCACTCATAGATATTCTCTCAGCACCTTACCATCACTCTATAACAGTCACTCAGCACCTCACAATCGCTCATGCCTCTCAATCACTCATGCCTTCTAATCACTCATCACTCGACACTCAGCACTCGCACTCAGTAGGTACCTGCGCTCACTGGGAGTGTGTACAGACTCCGGAGGGGCTCCTTCAGCCCAAGCGCTATAAATAAGCCAATTCATGGCATCAATCACTCTCAGGCACTCAACCTCTCTCATATCATAACATCCTCACAATATAGGCTTTCAGCCTCACTTAGTCAGGCACTCTCAATATGCCACTCGGGCCATAAATCAACAGGGTTCTCGACCCAAAATAGAATTCATTTAAGAAATAGTAATATCATCAAATAGGAGTTTAAACAATTTCACATAAAAGACTGGGTGTAAAATCATAGTTTCAAAGTGAGGAAAATAGGTAAAAACATCCCCCAAGGGGTTCAAACAGATCGGCACTAGGCCCCAAACATAGCTTACAACCCATTTATATCAAACCATAGTAAAACTACAAATCGTGTGCTTTAAAAGCGGTTTCGCAACTCAATAGTTGCTTCAAAAGGAACAATTTTCCAAAATTTCAGTTCGTGCCTGCCCCGCACTCGCCATCCAGTGTGTGCGTCACTCCAAATCCGTGAAAGGGTGTAAAGTCCGGGGTTTCATACCCTCAGGACAGCATTTAAAGACATTACTTACCTCAACTAGCCCGAAAAGCTACCCCGCAACACGTTTACCCCTCAAATCAACTTTCGAATGCTCCAAATCTGTAAGATTTACCGCGGACTTCTTCAAGACAGAGCTTGTTGGACATAGGCATCTGTTCAATGGTGAATTGTGTAAAATCCGACAATTAATCCACCACAGTTTTAATAGTACTCTTCTTAGGCACAAAAAATGAATTCATCCACATCAAAAAAAAAAGAACGTCCATTTAGCTTGAAATCTATACCTATGTAAACAATCATTCACAATCAAAAACTGATTATGATAATACCCATCAAATCTTTCTTGGTCCTGAATATCTTGTAATGTAACAAATCATTTTTCCATCCATGGCTTTAAAACCGCCATTACTCCTTCATGTATACCTCCAGCATCATGAATTACGAAATGAGATTTCTCTCCGAATAATCTAACGTGAAAATCTAACAATTCTCTTACTCTTTGTGGACTTAAATTCCCATATAAAGATGACCCACAGTAGAAGAAATCGTACTTTGGCGGTTTATTGAATTCTACGGTGTAGTTAATGAAATCCAGTTTTGTTTTAGTTAACCCTACGAAAGTGTCGGCGGTGTCTAATTTAGCGTCGCCGGAAAAAATAATTTAAAACAACCAAAAATCTAGCAACAAGGATTCACATATGTATTTTGAAACATAGCAGACCCAAAACCACGTATGTTCATAAAAATAATGGAGGTCGCCGAATATAGTTATTTTCCGGCAAGGTCTGATTTCGTCCATTGAATATAAGGTTAACGCATTAGCAAGGAGAGAGATGGGAAGAGATATGGGGAGCAGTGGTGGTTCTAGCTTGGACGATGGTGGAAAGATGGAGGAGGAGGCTGCTGTTTCTCTCAAGATGAGAGATTATATATATGTTCCGCGTTTGAATTCTAGTGATACAAGCTGGTAATAATTGAACGGTAGCTACAAACGACATATAAGCAAACTATATTTACTAGGCTCTAAACTATAGCACTTTATCAAAATTCATCAACTATCATCAAGGGTTAAAAAGCACTACACACAAACCATGTTAAAGAGAAAAAGTAACAGGTAAAACATAAGGTAAAAGTTCGTATCTATCTAAAATTAAGAATAACTATAATCAACCAAACCCAAAAATAAATCTAAATTCAGTCGCTGTCGGAAAGAAATATAACATTGAGAAGTCAAATTCATTATTTCCCAGCAAAAACATGCATCTACAACTACTAGAAAACTAGCAAAAGGCGAACAAAAATCGACCGATTTCGATCGTTTTTCATTTGTCGAAATTCAATAATCTCTAATGTGAGGCGAACGCAAATGGTCTACATTTTCGACCAAAGTCGGTCGGTAATTTTCAACGCACTTTGTCCAAATAATCTGACACAAAATAAATTTACCGACTGAATTCAGTCGGTATTCTTGAAAATAATTTTTAATTATTTTTACATTAGTGCCGACTTCTATCGAAATTTTGATTATTAATTTTGTAAATATTGTTCGTTTCTGACCGAACACGGTCGGTAATATTAAAATATTTAAAATTTTAAAATAAAAGTTTTGACCGAAATTCGGTAATATTAAATATTTTAAATTTAAAGTCAAAAATTCCCACTAAATGTTACACCTCATGTTTTCATACGTGAAAGTACGCCATAATAAAATTGATGAAAGCTCGGAAATGAGATGTTACATCCCGCATTTTCGTACGTTAAAGTTTCGTTCTGAGTTAATCGACGTAAGCTCAGGAATGAGATTATTTTGAGACTACAAGTATTATGCTATTTCAAACAAGTGATAAGTAAATTCGTGAAGGTGAGAGGCTAAACGAATCAAAGAAAATGAGTTTCATTGAAGGTTGTCAATTTGGGATAAAATACGATCCGAGCTATAATACCGGTATTTATGAACTAGTGTCAAACAAAGTACCACATGACCATGATAGTAGGGTACATAAAGTGTGTTAAAAGTGAGTAGTATTTTAAGTAATTAGAGATAATTCTTAATTATGTGAATAATTGGATAATTAATGACTTTTAGTGGGAGATTAACAAGGTAATTAAAATTGGTGGATAAGCTTAATGGAGACATCTCCCAACGTGGCAGGAAGTGTCATTCTTTATCGACAAAACAATGACTCTTTGAATTATGAGGTTAGGTGACATATTTAGAAGAAATGGTGGGTCTAAGTCATCTTACAAAGTGGGACCCACACCTATAATAAGAAACTCCCAAATTCATTAAGGGGGATGGATGAGAGCTTCAACAAGTAATGGATGGATCCTCTAAAATAATTCATATGAAACTTCTTAATACGATAGCTGTGTGAGATTTTCGATTCTAAGAGAGCACGGTAAAATATTTCTCAAGAATATCATATGGATTTTTTCCTACTTCGATCTGTCGTTATGTGTTTTGTCGCAATTGACGTGTGTTAGAGGGAATGTCAAGAGAATCGGCTAAGGTATGTTAAGGCTACCCCTTCTTTCCTTTTGGCATGATCCATACGATCCAAAGAAATGAGCAAATACACAACTTTCATAAATGACTCTATTCATAGAAATGCTAGAGGTGCATATGTTCTTGATTCCCCATGTGTCATATTATTCTATCATCTGTTCATGGGTCTCAGAAAATACATAAGTTGATAAAGTCTATTTCATGATATTAATCAAAGGCGTAATGATCTTATGACATTCCGAGAAATCTTATTAACGCACTTCTTATGCATTACATGCATTTATATATGTACAATGACCCATGACCAGATGACATTATATAAGCGTATATTATATGTATATGGAATATGGGATATGGTTACAGCGTTATATATGCACCACCACTTGATCATCTGGTATACGTTGATGATTTTCCCACGGTGACCGAGATGATATGATGGGATTCCCTCAAAGGATTGATGATGTTATGTACGCATATACCTTTGCATGGTATGAAATGTATACACATATGTATGGCATTATAAACAAGCAATGATTCACAAAGCTATTCAGACTTACATGTTGAGTCTTTACTCCATGTTTCTATCATGTCTTTTATTTACTGATTTTCATTCCTTACATGCTCGGTACATTATCTGTATTGGCGTCCCTTTTTCCTGGGAATTCTGCGTTTCATGCCTGCATGTCCGGATAGATAGGTTGAGAGTCCTCCAAGTAGGCTATCAGCTCAGCAGAAGATGTTGGTGCGCTTCATTTGCTCCGGAGTTGCTTATTTGGTGAGTATGACTTGGACACGTATTGATTGGTATAACGAGGCCTTTTCCCAACCTTTATGGTATTTATCTACTCTTAGTGGCTTGTATACATATGTCATGTATGTGATAGATTGTATGGCCTTGTAGGCCTATATTCAGTGTACGAGTGATCATTTATGTCTTATAGGCTCGTACATCATATGTATAAGTCGGTATACATACTGGGTCATCCAATGCCGAGTATTACCTCACGCTTTATTCTAGTTATCTCATGAAAGCCTTTCTAGTTCATTTACCTATGATAGTATGATACGAATGATATGTTACTTTCGTCTCGGTAGAGTCTTGTTTATAGGTGTGTTGTGTACCACACTTATAAGCATGAGGCTACATGGAATTTAGGACTGTCAGTCTTTATTCTTACTCTAGATCGTGTGGTAAAGCTCACTTGTAAGAATTCAAACTCCTAAATTATGTTTTATTCGTAGTAAGACATACCTACATCCAAAAGATAGTTGGTAAGAGATTGAATGTGGTTGTGGAAGAGTTGAGTTAGAGGAACTCGATTTGCATCTTGCTTATGATGAGTAAATGTGAGGTCTTCAGCAGAACACGTGTGTACTAAGACATGTAAGCTTCTTGATAAGGAGCCTTAAGGCAAGAATATTTATCCACAAATATGGTGAAATGAGGAAGAGAGAGATGAGGGGAACGGTTGGCGGCTGACCTTTCTCTCTTTGAGAGAGAATCTCCCAAAAAAATAAAATAAAAATTAGGTTAACTCTCCCTACTTAAAGCTTAAACCATGAAGGTTATTCTTCCAAATCAATTCCGAATAACCTAAAAATCAAAACCAATGATTCATATAAGTTAAAACACATCATACGGAGCTACTCATGCCCATAAACAACCGAGCAAAGTGAAATTGGTCAAAACGATTGGTCGGTCGTTACAATATTGGAACAAAATTATCGATAATTGAGGTGTTTGTAGTCTTCAAGGATAATTATCCTTAGGGGTAAAAAAGGAAAAATAGTCAATTTTGTCTTGAACTTCTAAATGACAAATAATTTGAGATTGTTATAAATAGAATTGTATTTAAGGGGAATGTCTATAATTGTTATAAATAGAGTAGTATTTAAGGTGAATGTCTATATTTTAGAGAGATTCTAGGGTTTGTTACTTTGTGGCTAAGTCACTTTTTTTTTCTATGAATAGATAAGTTTTATTCCATTATAATTCATCCCAAAATCAATAAGAATTCTCTCTCTCTACCTTTATCTGCAATACTCTTCTTTCTTCTTTTATTATTTTAGTAAACCTTATCGGCACGAGACTCTACCGCGCAAGAAGCTTTTTGAGAAGACTAAGGTATAATTTTTCTCCTCTTTTAATTATGACTGATAGTATGAAAAGAAAGTTCCTTTCCCTTGAAATTTCGGGCAAGAACTATATGTGATGGGGCGTTGGATGTTGAAATCCATTTAGATGTTATGAGTCTTGGATATGCCATTAAAGATAAAAATAAAGCATCTACCGAAGACTGTGTTAAAGCCTTGATTTTCTTGCGCTAAGGCTGTAAAGTGGGCCGGTCCGGCTCGGGCCCGACCTAGGCTCGCGAGCCCATATGGGTAGTAGGCCTAAACGAGCCGGCCCGTTTAAGCCCGGGACCAGTTTGGTCTTTGAGCCCATGTGGTCCGGTCCTCACCCTTGAGCCCGCGAGCCCAGGACCGACTTCCTAAGTGGGCTAGTTCAACCGGGCCCAACGACTAATTTTAAAAAGGAATTTTTACATTCCTATGCAACATAGGAAACCTTATTACCCTCAATGTCTAAGGTTTGACTTAATTACACTTAGTATACCAAATTACCAATTCTATACCATACTTAATTAACGGTCTAATTAATTTGACGTTTTTTACTCCTTAATTAAAGGTGTCCATATATCCCACGTTTCTCTCTCCCCCTAATTCCTAAGACCAGTGTCGTTTTCCCCCTCCCCTTTCTTCCTCTTATCCATTCCTTCTTCTTCTCAAAATTCTGAAAAAGAACCAAAATCTCATACATCTAAGCCAGTAAAAACCTTGTATAATTCATGACAGAATTCAACAATAAAGGAGAGGTCATGATAATATTCTGGAGCAAAATATCTCATACATCTGGTCACATCACTAGACGAAACATCACCTAATCTCAATTTTTCCGTTGGAGAAGAGAAGCATAAGCGCAGCCTCAGGCGTGTCAAATGTTGATGTCCATCTCAAAATTCTATACAGTTTTTACCTTCCATTTATAATTTTCTTTTTTCGTTGAAATACAAGTGACGACTGAGCAACTTCAAAATCCACTATTTCTTCACTCTCTGGTGCTTTTTTTCCAACATAGATTGTAGTTTAATTATAGTATAAATGTAGTAATTTTGTAGATACCCTTAAAAATAATACATCTTGATACAATACTTAAACTGATTTGTAGTTTATTTATAGTTTTTTTGTAGAAATTTTGTAGATCAAGAGAAAATTTTGTAGTCAACATTTTTTCCAACATATATTGTAGTTTAATTGTAGTATAAATGTAGCAATTTTGTAGATACCCTTAAAAATAATACAGCTTTATACAATACTAAAACTGCTTTGTAGTTTATTTGTAGTTTTTTTGTAGAAATTTTGTAGATGAAGAGAAAATTTTGTAGTCAACATTTTTTTTAACATAGATCGTAGTTTAATTGTACTATAAATGTAGTAATTTTGTAGATACCCTTAAAAACAATACTGCTTTATACATACTTAAACTGATTTGTAGTTTATTTGTAGATAAATGTAGGAATTTTGTAGATATTAACATAAATTAGGCTTTCATAGAATTTGTAACATAAAAATTTAATTAGCTCCCCCTAATTCCAAATACCATCGCCTTTTTTCCCCTCCCCTTTCTTCCTCTTCTCCATTTCTTCTTCTTCTCCAAAAATATAGAGATGAGACCTATTTTTTATAATTAGATTTTTCCCATTCAATTGTAGCATGATTGGGATTTCGGACATGATTGCGTGTTGTTGCTGAGGTATTGTTCTACAATTTGATTTCAGTTTGTTGAAGCTTTTCGTCTTTTTTTTTTGAATTACGAAAAAAATTCGAGAGAGATCAGATAAAGGATTTGAGTTCAAATTTGAACTGAAGGTCGCTAAATCAATTAGGATATTCTTTTCCTGATTTTTAGCGCGCCGTGTTGGGAAGATTCAGCTACTATTAATTACTAATTAATGAATGGTATAAAAATTGTAGAAAAACAGTGCACAGGTCGGGTAATTTACAAAATATGCACATATTTGGTAATAAAGTTTCATTAATGGTATAGGAAGGAAAAAATCTCTTTTAATAATTAAAAAAAATCATGAAAAAAAGGCCAACGGTTGGAAGCTTTAAATGATAGTCATTGGCCTGCAAAAATAGTCGTTAGGCACTTTGAAAAATATCCCAGGCTTTGTTTTAACCCCAAACTTTTTATAATTATACTTTTTCCCTATTCTCAACTATAAATACCCCCTCATTCTTTCATTTTTCTTACAAAATCATCAATGTCTCTCTAATTTTCTTCTATAATTGCTTACTTTATTATTGCAATTTGTGAAAAATTATCAAGTTGGTGAATTGAAGTATTCAAGTCTTCAACGATTATAATTTTCAAGAAGTTGTTCACCAATTCAGTAAACTCGTTCCAACTCTTAAGTTTTCAATGTTATAGTTTTGTTTGTTTTACTTTGTATAATTATAATGAATATGGCTTATTCTTTGAAAAATATCTTTGGTAAATGTAAGGGAAAATCCAAAATTGGTGACTCTAGTGGCCAAGCTATTACTCCTCCACTTCCCCCGGCTCCCCGACCCAAGTCTGTTACACGTTCTACATCTTCTATTCTTGATAGTGATAACACTTTATTACAATTTACCGATAATCAATTTTACCATGATATTGCACTAGGTGAATAATTAAACCATGAATATATGAATGCTCTTTATGGTAATCCAACTATTGATGAAAATGATGATGAAAATATAGATTTTGATGAAACGCAACCGGATGATACACCCACTAGTCATGTTGTTGAATTTAACCCAACTGGTAATAATCCAAATGATGCCCCGCCTGACCCTCCTGTTACTACCCCTACTTTTACTAGACAACCTTCTAAACGGAGCGAAACATCTCTTTTTTGGCCATTTTTTATTCGACTAAGAGAAAAAAATAAGGCTAAGTGTAAAACATGTGGAGTAGAGTTGGATTTTAAATTTATTGGAGACCGGGGGGTGGGGGTACGAGAAGTTTGACTAGACACATAAAGGAACACCCTAGAGATAAATCCAAATTTCTTCAAATGAAAGTTGCGGCCGACGGGAAGTGTACCTAGTAAGGTTGACCCTAGTACCGGGTCAAATCAAGTTCAATCGGGAATTAACATTGTTACCGGTATATTACGATCCAAGAAAAGATCGTGAAGAATTGGCAAAAATGGTTACTGTTATGTGCTTACCCTATAGTTTTCCTTCCAACCCTCACTTTGTGCATTATATTAGAAAAGTTTTTAATCCAACTTATAAAGGATGTCCTCACACAACCGTAAAGAGCAATATTTATAAATATAAACATGAATATGAACAATATTTGCGCTATTTATTTACTCATATAAATTGTCGTGTTGCTATTACTACTGATATTGGTAGGAGTGGTAATGACTGTGATTATATTACTGTTACCAGTCATTGGATTGATGAGGATTGGATAATGTAAAAGCGCATTATTGCTTATAGAATAATTAATTTACGTCACACATGGAAGTTTATTGATAACACGGTTACGGATATTTGTAGATATTTTTGCATTAGAGATAAAATAATGTCAGTTTTAATGGATAATGCTTCTAGTAACACTAATGCTATATCCATGCTTACCACTTTACTAAATCATGCATTTAGTAATATTTTTCATGTTAGATGTATTTGTCATATTTACCATTTAATCGTCGGTGATGGTATACAAATTTTAAATATTGAAATTGAAAAGGTTAAAATGGTTCTTAACTGGCTTTTTCATTCAAATCGTAGAAGTAGGCTTCGAGAATATTTTAAAAGATGCGATGAATTTGGCCTAAGAGAAAGAAAGGTTCCTAAACTTTGTCCAACTAGATGGAATTACATGTATGAAAGTTTAGTTGTTGTATATGAACATAGAAACCCAATAAACTCAACGTTTAATGCTCGTATAGCTGATGATGATGAGTACCTTACAAATAAGGATTGGGATAATGTTAAAATGCTTGTAGAATTTTTAGAAAAATTTCATATTGCTACAAATGAATTATCTAGGCAATATTATCCTACTATTTCTAACTGTTTAGTTTGTCTTGCAGAACTTGCTAACTTGTTTAATCAATTTTCAGAGGGTGGGGTGATTTATGAACTTGCTATTGATTCTATGAGACAAAAGTTTCAAAAATATTTTTTCCCTATTCCCCCTATTTATGGTGTTGCTGCCTTGTTAAATCCTACTATAAAATTATGAGGTCCTCAACTTTGGTATGAAACTGTTTATAAGGGTTTAACACTTGAAGATGAGGAATTTTCTACACTTCTAGAAGCAAAAGCCTCAATTAAAATATATTTGCACAAACTATTTATAGTGCTTATCAACTTGCCTTAGATCAAGCTAGACCAAATGTTCCAACTCCTACTTCTTCTAGTTCGCAATCATCTAAAAGAAATGCGGGAGTAAGAGCACTTAGTGCTTGGACGGGGTTCAGGGGTTTTCAAGGTTCCACACCTAGTGATTATTCACAACTAAATGAGCTTGAAGTTTATTTGTCACAGGGACTTGAAGAAGTGAATCCCGGCGGCTCCTTTAATATTTTGGAATGGTGGAAGGACAAAGAAAAATACTTTCCGTTTATTTCAAGGATGGCTCGAGACATTTTAACAATTCAAGCTTCAATAATGGCATCAGAGAGCGCTTTCAGTCAAGCGAGACTTCAACTCGGTGATCATAGAGCGTCTATGAGGGAGAGACTGGAAAAATCAGTACTCTTCAGAGATTGGATCCGTTCGGAACGAAGAATTTTGGACTTTCTGAATCACGACCAGAGATAGACGAAATTAACGAAGAAATGCTATTTGAACTTGCGTAGGATACTGCTTCGCCCGGAAGCGGTGATGAACAAGCTTCTTTTTTGCCACCACCAACGAAAATTCCTCCGAACCTTGAAGGATTTGTGAAATTTGTAAGAGATACAATATAAACTAATATGTAACTTGTATTTTGGCGCATCTTGATTAGTTTTTTTCCTTTTAATGGTGGTATTAGCACTTTGTTGTGCTCATTCCATTAGGGGGAGGAAGACTAAGAAAGATATTGTCATTTTTTGTTAATGTCATAAAAATAAAAATTATAACGCATTCCCTTGAATATCTACTTACAATTTTTTTGTGTTTAAATTTGAATTACAAAATTTAAGTAACAATTATATAATATAATTTACAAGAAATTGCCTTAGATAAAAAAAAACTAAAAAAAAAATAGCCCGCCCACTTAGGTTAGGCCCGGGGGCCCGGCCCACTTAGCTCGGGACCATATGGGCTTAGGCTCGTCCTGGGCCGGTTACACCATATAGGCCCGTGAAGCCCGGGACCGATTGGGCCCGTACCACTTGAGCCCGGCCCACTTGGCCCGTTTAGGCCCGGGCCCAACCCACTTTACAACCTTATCTTGCGCCATCACCTTGATGAAGGATTGAAAATAGAATATCTCCCAGCCAAAAATCAACTTGTTTTGTGGAATGGTCTAAAAGAAAGATATGACAATTTAAAGTTGGTCACTCTTTCAGAAGCCCGATATGATTTGGCTCATCATAGGCTCCAAGACTTTAAGTCTATTTATGAATATAATTCTGTGATGTTCTGAATTACTTCTAAACTAAAACGTTGTGGAGATAGTTTCACTGACTAGGATATGCTTGAAAATATGTTCACAACGTTTCATGCCTCCAATATGGTCCTGCAATAATAATGCCGAGAGAAAGGTTGCAAGAAGTACTCTGAATTGTTTTTTCGGAAAAGGGTCATAAATAACCCTTTACCATCTAAAATAAGCTATATGTGACCCCCGTTATACTATCTAACCATAAATGACCCTACCGTTTGTCCCCTGATTTTATAATGGCCCTCGGACGTTAACTTACCCATTTTAATTTTAAATTTCCACGTGGCAACAATTGATTGGTCTAATTAAACCCACCCATTATCTTTTATTTAACTCAAACCCGTATTGTTTTACCCGACCCACCCGAGTTTAACCACTAAAACAAGCCCCAAAACAAAACATCTCCCTCATTAGTTCAATGTTCTCTTCTTCAGCGTAGAAAGACCTAGGGTTCTTCAAGGTTCTTCAACGTAGATTAAAGACCAAGTTTATTTCTTCAATGCAACCGATTGAATAATCAATCTTCTAAAAAAGGTATGCTTCATCCGCGCGATTTTAGTTGTTTATCTCCCTTCTATGTGTATTTCTCTTAGTTTATTACTAGGGTTTTATGCTCAAATCATTTTGGGGCTTTATTCTGACCTTTTTGTCTTTTTTCTTGTGCGGAATGTCTTTGCATGTATTTTGTTTTAGTCTTTTCCGATTTTTTAATCATTAAAGTTAGTGAGATATGTTAATGTGGGGTTTCCTTTGTTCCTTTTAGTCGTTTTCTTGTCGGCATATGTCTATTCTTTTGGGTGTGTCGAGTTGTCGAGTCATTTTCTTGTCGGCTTATTTGTCGTCCCCAAGTTGTAATTCTGATTTGTTTAATTCTGATTCTAATATGGCTTAGGTATTTTTTTTTATTATTTTCTTTACAGAATAACGGTACAGTATTTATATAAAAAATTGATTAGTATTTATTTAATTGCTTAGGTATTTATTTATAGGTTCCTTTACAGAATATCAGGGATAGTATTTATATAAATATTTGATTAGTATTTATTTAATTGCTTAGGTATTTTTTTATTGTTTCCTTTCAGAATATCAGGGATGCCATTGGTTGACCTAATATTTCATTATGGTGGGGACTGGATCACTAGCCCACATGTCCATTATTCAAAGAAGTTGTCCCATATCAATAGGGGTTATAATTCTGAACTTCTATCATATAAATATATAGTGGATTTATACATTAATGAGTTAGGAAATGTAGGTGTTCAACAACTAATTGTGAATGGTCCATCTGGTACTTATTATGAGATTGAGAATGATGATGGTATAAGACATTTGTTGTGTTTAATCTCTGATGAATTCAAGTGTGATGACCCAAAAGGTCATCTTATGTAATTTAAGCTATATCTGTGTTCCGAGGCTCTGAGAGCCTCCGTTAGCCTCACCTCGATATGCGTGCGCAGCCCGGACGTGTAGCCGGGAAGCTTATATGTGAAAAATTGATAAAAGAATGAGTTTTGATAATTAATAAATGAATATAGTTGACTTTGGTCAACATTTCTGGTAAACGGACCTGGACCCCTGATTCGACGTTCCCGGAGGGTTCGTAGAAAAATATGGGACTTGGGCATATGCCCGGAATCGAATTCTGAGGTCCCAAGCCCCAGAAATAAATATTTAAAGAAAATTGTTTTCTGAAAATAATAAAGGAGTTTGAAAATGAATAATTATGTGAAAACCGTGTTACCGGGTCCGTATTGTGGTTCCGGAGCCCGTAACAGGTTTATTATATACTATTTGTCTTATCTGTTGAATTTGGGGTAAAACGAGCGTGAACTGAGTGGTTTCGGATCAAACACGAGGTTTTGAGGTTTTAAAGAATTTGAAATGCGACTTGGAAAGTGATGTTATGTTCCCAAGGTCCGAATGAGATTCTGAAATCGGGAATAGTTTCGTGGTGTAATTTATAACTTATCTGCAACGTTTGAAGTCATTCCGAGCAGTTTAGGCCGGTTCGACGTATTGAAGTGAATCCTAGAATTTTAAAGTTCTTAAGATTTGATTAAATAAGTTTTGGGGGTTGATTTCGAGTTTCGCTATTGTTTTTCGTGTTCCGAAAGTTCGAGCGAGTCCGCTTAGTGATTTAGGACTTGTTGGTATATTTGGACGGGGCCTCGGGTGGGCCCAGGTGCCTCCCGGACTCCCAGCCTCGCAGGTGCGACCCAGGCGCCGCAAGGGCGGCTCCGCAGGAGCGGTTTCTTTTCCGCAGGTGCGATATTTTTTCCGCACCTGCGATACCGCAGGTGCGAAAATTGCCCAGTTGAAATATTAATTTCCAGAACAGTGTTTAGACCGGATTCCTCCAAAATACACGAACTCCTCCTTCTCCAAGCCCCTTAGGCATCCATTGAAGCTTCCTTTCACCAACACTTCGTGGGTTAGTGAATCTTAACTTGTTTTCTTATTTTCCATTAATCTTTATTGAATTCCTAAGCCTAAAACATGCAATTTAAGGTAGAAATTGGGGTAAATGGGTAGTGTTAGGTTTTGGGATTTTGGGTTATTCAACCCCAATTTGGGGTCAAATCTTAAAACAAATTGTATATTCTTAATCGTGGGGATATGGGTGATCGGATTTTGGTCCAAACATCGAGTTTCGACCACGTGGGCCCAGGGTCAAATTTTGGAATTTTAGGAAGAATGATTAGAAAT